>OZ057398.1:137889669-138082617 GCA_964056695.1 Melieria picta
AGTCTGTAGTTGTTGTTGCTGCTGCTGTTGTGAGTTTGGCTTACCGCGCATTATGCGTTCGTTGCTGTAATAAAGTCAAAAATACGCGTGCACGCGCTTCAGCTCGGCGCTGCCGCTGACAGTGGCAACGGTTGCATTGCGTCGAGTTACAGCGTCGCTGTTCGTTGCTACGCAAAATCCTTTCGCTGTTGCTGCATGATTTATGAGTTGGGGTTTTTTTTGTTTGGCATGTTTTGCCACGGCCACTGCTGGCGCTGTTGTTTCAGTTAAAAATAATTAATGCCTTTTAACGGAAGTAATTTTTAATAGAATCAAGCGAGACGTTTCCGCTTGTTGCGTCGATATTTAATGTGCATTGGCTTACGTGCAGTCAACTTTGATTGTAAAATGCAGTAAAAGTGTTTGCTAGTGGCAGCATGGCGTATACGTAATCTCAAATATAAACCAAATAAGACGTGCGTATACGTAACATGAAATTGCAGCCAACGCGAGTGTCGCGAGTAGGGACAAAAATCAAAAAAATGAATGTAGGAAAATAAGTTTGTAGTACTGAAGTAAATACCTCAATTTACTAAAATGTGAAAACGAATTTTAAAAATATCAATTTATATACCGATGGCAGGCCACCAAACTTGCACTTTGTGAAGGTTGGTGACTTGGGTAGAAATTATTGCAATTTGTTGAATGTAAGTTCGAGGTCTCTTATTGAAAAATTTCCCATGCAACCTTTCGTTAAGTAAATATATGCTATAAATATACTATTTTTGCAACTTTGTGAAAGCTTTCCCTCTTTTGTTTTGCTTTCCATATTCCTTGTACGGGTATTTGAAAAAACGTCAATTCGTAGGAATAAAAGTGCAGTGTCATCAAACTTTAGATAAACTTAAAAAAAAACTACTTCTTACTACTTCGAGATTTTTCAGTTTGATATAGCTGAAAGTATTAATAGAAACTATGGACTTTAGCTGCACAAACTTGCACGTTTTTAAGAAATTCAACATTTTCAGTGCCGTATACAGTCAAAAATAGGGTCCTTTTTGCAGCATGGTTGGCAGGAAACCATAGCGACCACTGCTGCGCTTCGCTTGAGCTATACATTTTTGTTTGTAATAATATGCAAACACCACTTCATTTAGAAAAATTACAAAAAAAAAGTCAGATTCGATGGAAGGCTTTGGCAATACTGGGTGGCTTGCCATCGAATTAAGGCAACTTTCGAAAAGAAGCAAAACTTGTTAATGTCCTTAGAACCAATTATATCAGTTAATAGGAAAATTAAAGTTAAACATGAAAACCGAAACTCTGATATACTTACTACAATATATAATATCTGAGGAAGTTGAAGAAAGGAGTTTTGAAATTTTGTCAAAAATTAGATTAGATTAGAAAAAGATTATCCTAGCAGTACAAATTAACAAACTGTAATTTTTAATGGAAATATATGCTATACTGAATTTAAGAAGAGGTGTTATTATTTTCTATTTGGGTTTGAAATTACTTAAGTGCGCATAAGTATGCACAGATATTTGTAGTTTTTTCAATATTTCCTTTTTTATGGCAAGCGTATTTGTAGGTTGATCGAAACCATTTTTAGTATATACCTTTCTATTGATGATATGAGTTGCTGTACCAAATTTCATCAATATATCTTTTATAGTTTCCGAGATACTGTCAACTTAGTGTTTGGTTTGTATGGGAGGTGGGCGTATCCGTGGGGCGATTGAATTAATTTTTGGCGCATGAACTTCTTTTTATAAGAAAATCATCTGTACAAAATTTTATTGTCGTACGACTATTCCTTCTATTTTTGTCCCTCGCTACTATGGACTCGCGACACTGTGCAACGCGGCGTATACGTGACAGCGCATTGCTTTAGCTGTCGCTCCACGGGTCGTATAAGCAACCTCAAATGCACTGCAAACAAAATGTGTGTGTGTAACTTGAAATTGCAGCGGACTCTGGCCAACACGAATTGCTTTGGCTGCCGCCCCACATGTCGTATACGCAATCTGCGTTAATTGTGTTCGTATGCAGTGAAGTTGAAAAGAAAATTGTGTAGTTGTTTGCGAATGTTTTGACAGCTGTACTTATTGCGTCTGGCAATTTATTGACATTGCAACCTTCTCTTGGCGCCAAACTTTCGACACAGTCTTGAGCGGCCGCTTAAATAAATGCTTGTCAGCTGTCGTCTGCTGTCTGCATTCACTGAACAAACTGACAACTTTTGTTGTGCGCCGTTTTAACCACTCACAGCAGCCACGGCACGGAGTGACAATTGTCTTCGACGGTGACAGCTCAGCAGCGCGGCCGGATATTAAAAACAAAACGTTCGCAAGTGCACAGCAGGAAACTGATGCTGTGCGTTCGAGTGTTTGTTGGGACGGGCGCGCTCGCTTGCAGCAACACCGGATATCCGGTAACACAATTGAAAGTCTATTCCCTTTCTCGCCCATTTTAAACATCACAAATGGCAACTTTAAGTCTCAATCGAATTATAAATGAGTAGACAAAGAGTCTCTCTTCGTCGTTCTGTCAGTCAGTCTCTTTGCGTGCTGTCTCTTTGTTGTGCTGTGCGCGTTTGTGGGCTTTGCTTTCTTTGTGTGGTCTTTTGTATTGGGTGAAAATTCAATGTTTCATTAACGCACTGCCCCTTTGTCAGCCGTAATTGGAAACAAAATATGTGTCTGCTTGTTTGCATGCGTGTGGTCCTTGTTTGTCTCGATGTTGCACGCGAGGCTGTGTTCGTACGAGTGAGCGTTTGTATTGGCGCTTGCACGCTTAAGTTCCATTTACAGCAATTAAGCTCGACGGCAACAAATTGAATCAGGAAATTAATGCTTTTAACGCCACAAAAGATCCTCTCAGTTCGGGTTGCACGCGTTGCGTTTGTCGGCGTGTTACGGGCGAGTGGGCCACGGCGGTTTGGCGCATTGGTCAGCTGAGCTGTACACGAGCGCAGATTGTGCCGGCATGCCGCAGCACGTCTGTCTGTCTGTCTGCCTGCCTGCCTGCTGAGACCGCATGCGGTCATGGCATTAACCGGCATTAAGTTTACGCTCACAAATGCTTTGGCAGTACGGAATTGTTGTTAATTAAGTTTTACAGCTGCCGCTTGCCGAACTCCGTCACTAACTAATTTATGCGTGCGATTTACAAAATTGGTCTAATTTGGACAATGATTTTCTTCGACGCTGGCAATTTGTTGCGTCTGCTGGTGTTGTTATTTGAAATTTTTGGCGTAATTGCTGAAAATCGGTCGGTGGGTGTTTTTTGGTTTTGGTCTTTTAACTAATCAGATGCTGTTACCTGGTAGGATGGCAGCCAAGATTAGTAGCTCTCATTAGTGGTGCGGCCTTGCAAGATGCAAACCATATGTCTTGTTTGCTATTAAAGCCAGTAATGGCAAATATTATGTAAACCAAAGAATTTAGGAAACGTTTTGTTAGTTCTTCGTTGGCTTGGCATGAACAGAGAGTTGGAGAATGGATGGAATAATTTACATAAAGTCCGAATTGCAAGATTGCTGAACACTTTAGAAAATTTGCAATCAAAGAAATTTGGAAATTTTTGTATAAGAAATTTGTTGGCATGAACAGAGAGTTGAAGGATGGATGAAATAATTTACATAACTGCTGAATTGCAAGATTTAGAAAATTTACAATCGAAGAAATTTGGAAATTTTTGCATGAGGAAATTGTTGGCATGAACAGATAGTTGGAGGATGGATGAAATAATTTACATAACTGCTGAATTTGCAAGATTGCTGAACACTTTAGAAAATTTGCTTTATATGCTTCGCTTCTGTCTTGTAATCTCGATACAATAAAGATGCCTTTCGATTTGCTATGAAATATTTTGATGGCTTCAAATTGCCCAAACTCAAATAGATGTCATGACGGCATCTGCTCTATTTTAGTGAAGGAAAGTACAGAGCCAGTGCCATCATAGCCGTATAAACGGTTTCACTGTCTTCTGGCGGCCCAAAAGTAGAGAATGTACAAGGAGCTGGATACAAAAATTCGGAACAAATGCAGTATAGCAAACCCTCATGAAAAAAAAAAACTGAAAATTGGGCCATATAGAGCGTATTTTTGTGAATCTAACAAACTAAAAATTGTGCCGGGGAAACGCTCACAAAAGGCGTGGCTCGGGGTCAAATTTCAAAGTTTTTATCAAAAAAACTCAATTAATCTCCAACTGATTTACACGATATGGGTATCAAACGAAAAGTATTTTTCATACCTTTCTACTAATGCACAACATTAGATACAAAAAATGCACTAATAAAAAGTTTTAAGCAAAAAAAAAAAACATTTATAAAATTTTTTTAAAAACGGATTTTTTTCTCGAAAAATCTATAATAAAGGTGCAATAAGTGTTTTACGATGTTGTAGCCTGTGAAATTTTCTTTACAAATGAAATATAATTTTTTGTTTTTCAATATATATCTTTAATTTTTTCTAACTTGACCTTTGGTCCAAAGTAATTTCGTAGTCATCTTCGCCATCACGCCTTTTGTGGGCGTTTCCCCGCAAAATTTTTAGTTTGTTAGATTCAGGATCCAACTCTCTATATAAAAGCATACTCATTTATTTTTTTCACGAGAGTTCGCTATACTGCATTTATGCCCAAAAACTTTGCATCACCTCTTCTGCTTCTAACGTGCAATTTCTATACAAAATTTGATCATTCTGAGGTGTTTCTGAGTTCAATGGGCTAAAAGTAGTCTTAGTATTAAGACCCAGTCTCTGCTAGGATTCCATCGATCGAATTGCAAAATCATTATAGGCGACGGTGTTACTGCCTTTTGGAGGCCCACAGGTAGAGAATCCGCAAGGATTTGGATACTACAGAAACTCTGCATCACATCCACTTGTGATCTCTATGCAAAACTTGTTCAATTTGAGTGGTCTCTGAGGTCACCGAGCTGAAGGAGATCTTGGTTCTAGGACTCAAGGCTCTACTAAGAAATTCTGCATCACATCCTCTGTTTCTGTTCTATGATCTCTTTGCAAAATTTGTTCACTTTGAGTGGTCTCTGAGGCCACAGAGCTGAAGGAGATCTTGGTTCTAAGATTCAAGCCTCTACTAAGAAACTCTGCATTACATCCTCTTGTGATCTCTATACAAAATTTCTTCACTTTGAGTGGTCTTTGAGGCTACAGAGCTGAAGGAGATATCGGTTCTAAGATTGAAGCCTCTACTAAGAAATATAATGGCGTACATAAGTGGGATAAAATGGAATGAAATTTGGAATTAATGAATGCATTTTGTGAGTGAATTTTTGATTGAAAAACTTGGGATTGGGAATTGTCACTACCTACTATGATGTTTTTTTTAAATGTTTGCAATTATTTGAAATTCGCATATTTCGCAATTGAAGATGCATAGCTATCTATTTATCAGTAATAACTCCTTTTGGGCATTTAGGGTGAATGTTGCAAAATTGGGGTGAAAAATTTGTTTACAATATTTTTAATTTATTTATTACATTTAGCTTTAAAAATTAGTAAAAGTCACGTAAGATATTTTTTTAGAAAGCGATGCAACAAAAGTTATTTACAATAAAAGACCTCAATGCACAGTGATTCGACTGCATACAACCGCGGGACAAAATTAGAAAGAGTGGTCCGTTCTTCATAAAATTTGGTATACTAGTTAATTATGGTCTGCTGAATTGAAATCTCCATTTCGTTTTTCTTAAACTGTTGTAGTTTGGCAATGTCTGAGACTTAAATTTGCAATTTTCGTAATTTTGGTGAGCTATAGCAACGAGTGTGTTGGCTAGATTTTTCAGATTTTACATTTAATCGGTAACGTCAACATTGATAATTGCAAAGAGTAACAAAAATTGTCTAGGACCCTTTAGTTTTGCAATAAAAACGATAATAATTGGCGTATGTTTTGCTTTTTTGCAGTTTTCTCAATTTTTCATGCTGATTGCATACTTTTAGGGATGAAAAAAATAAATTTGGTCGAAAAATAGGTATTTAGACCACTTGAAAATGACTAGAATTAACTAGAATTATTTTCTGAGATCGGAAGATATCGGAGGATGCAATTACATGATCCGACAAAGAAAGAATGCTTCTTAAATTAAAAAAAATCCAGGAACATACTTTCACATACTTTTTAGATATTTTCCTCTAAGTTTTGCCAATTTTTAGATTTTTAATTTTGAAAAATATTTTGAATTAAAGTGATGTAAAAGCCTCAGCTTTGCAAATTTTGACAAAACATTAAAAGCGAAAATGGCCACATCATTTCTTAATCTATATGGAAAGTTTTAGCAACTTCTTGATAACCTTGTATTTGTACAATTTTTTTACTCAATAGACTAAAAAACAGAAATTATGTGTTTAAATTTTTTTGTGAAAAAAGTTTCAACTTTGAGCCGCTTTTAATTTTTTCACTAATTAATTTTTTTCTAGTGTTAAACTGACTAATCAAAATTGGCCATAGATGTGGCTTTGGCGCTAAATAAAGAGAAGCTTTGACTGCGATTAAGCTAATACAAAACAAAAAAATTGTTGGTGGCTGTACTGGCAACAGTCTCTCTCCTTCTCTCTCTCTCAATGTAGTCACTTTTAGTTCTTTTTCTCAATTCAGTTTTAATTAGTTTTGTATTTTTGTAAAATAAAAATATTCTTTATTGAAAATGCCTTAGCCGTTGCCAACAATTTTGATTGAATTTAAACTTTTACAACTATTTTTAAATACGCAATTCATTAATTAAATTCAACAGCGAACGCCGTCTGGCAACTGGCCTGGCCGGTCCGGGTGAATACATTAGGACGCACAAATCTCCAAATATGCACAATTCGACTTGGCCAAGTGTGATGAGTGAAGATAAACCGACACGAGCAAGTTTTGCTTGCAACTTTATGCCATCTAAAATTGCAAAAATAACAAAATTCTTCAAATATCCATGGCCGAAAAACTAATCGGCTTAAGCGGACACAGTACAAGTTGCTGTACCAACGAGCAAAGTGCAGACATTTGTATTGTTTTGTAAAAAAAAAATGGAAACATTTTGTTGGCCAGTGGCGCATTGTTGCCGCCGAACTTGGCACGCAAACTGCCAAAATTGCATAAAGTTTTACGCAACTCGTTGTAAGTGTGAGTGATGACAATATTTCATTAGTTATTAACAATTGATTGAAATGAAAGGAAGACAAACGACGTCGTTCAAACGGAAAGTTTCAAATTCTGCGCAGATTAATTACAAACAAAAGACTCAAAGTAATTAAATTGCGCGGACTTATAGTTTATTAATGTGTGTGTGTGTGTGTGTGTGAGAGAGAGAGAGAAGAGTAAGAGAGTCGCGTGCTGAACGTGCTGAATGAGAGTGGGCGTCATTACGGCTGCCCATTAGCAAAGCGATAAGCGGCGGCATTATGTTCAAACTTTGGCGCAATTTTTATTATTCGTGCAACAACAACAATGCTGTTGAAAGAAATTTATTAGATGGAACTTGAAGTGTGCTAATTAAATGAAGAAATAATTAAAATTGAAATGTTTACATGAAACTTTTGCGCGGTGAACGGTTGAGCAATTAATGCGACAGAGAAGAGTTGCTGGAATAGTTTGTGGAGTTCAAAGTGGAATGATGAGTGATGGCTGACACGGTGGTGAATCGGTTAACCGCTGGTCATAGTTGATGGCATCTTTTCACTTAATATTCAGTTATTAAATATTACATTTTATTGCAAATTTCTGCAAATGTGAAATTAGTTTATGGTCCAAAAGGCCATTGTTACCGCTGGCTGTTGTGATTATTTGTTGCTCATCTTATTTGCATATTTGCCTGTGCGTGCCATCACTTGTGCTAAGTAAGTGTGTCGTACATGTGCACATTTTGTTAGTCCAGCCCCCCCAATTACTGTCACTCCATGGGGAGCAAACTTGTGTCGGAGCGTAAACAAACGACTAAACAAACAAACAAACAAATACGAGCGAGAAAACAAATGCCAAATGCCACATACATACATATTCATAGAAATGTGTGTGTGTGTGTATAGAGTTAGAATGCGACACGACATACTTACGGCATACATTTAAGTATTTCGCACTCATTTCCACCCAAACACGCCTCGAAGTATGCAATGTATTAGCTGCAGTGTGGCTTACACTCAACCCACACACACACACACTCGGACAAACAATGAAAATATTCTGCAAGGCGGCTTTTGTTGTTGCATGCAAATAAGGTCTGGTGACGGTGATTGGAATTTTAAATTGTTCTAAATATATACAAAAAGTCTGACATTCAAAACAATTGTTATTGCAGGCAGTCAGCAGCGGCCTCAACATGGACTACACGACTCACTCTGTGCAACGGCTGGAGCCAGTGGAGCAGCCAGTTGACGCGCTTCAATTGTTAGGCTGATTGAAATTTGCATTTTTTGTTATTGCAGTCGTTGTACCTGCGGAACAATGCCATGAATGCAAAGTGAGCTTGAAAACTTCTTAACGAATACGCGTCTTGATTTGCACAATGAACTGCCGGGCAGGGGGGGAAATTATGGCAGCATTAATTGAATGCTTAAGGATTACGATGCCGTTTAATGGACAAACGCCAAGTTAAGCGACGTAAATTGGAAACCATGGAAGTCATTGACAGCAAATAGAAAATACTTACTTTTTAAAAATTTTAAATTAAATTTTTAAATAAATTTGCCTATAACACTACTCGACAAAAAATGGGTTCATCGCGTGCTCCTAAAAACAAAAGTATTTTTTAGACTAATCTTCGGCTGCTGAACACGAAACTGAAAATCAAAAAATTTTCTTAAGAAGCGTTTTCGAAAAATCTTCGAAAAACACGTTTTCCCCCTCTTATTTCAGTTATGAGCACATATCTCGTAAACCAACCATCCGACTAACACAAGTGGGCCGTCATTCAGAAGGTTAATTAATTAATTAATTAATTAATTAATTAACCTTTCCAACGATGTATAGACTGTCCAAATCAGATGAGATTTTTAAAGTTACTGACGATGAAAGTTGTAAAAAATGAATTTTTCGACCATTTTCAAAACTTATACATTTTCGAATCGTTTTTTATAGATAAACTAAATGATCTCCTCTGGTTTTAAATCTAAGATGAAAGATATATTATTTGAGCAAATATTAAGCCTAACATCAAAAGAATTGAAAGAAAAGTGACAAAGTTATGATGCACGGAGTGAAAACACCAACTTTTCATTTATTACACCGTGCGAACAAATTTTTTAATTTTTCCGAGACCCATCCAAATGTTGATATAAACGTGAAACTAGAGGTCATTTATAATACCCTGGCATAGTCAGTTTTTCATTTTCTGACCTAAAAACCTTTTTAAAGGACTTTAAAATTTTAAGGACATACACATTTCAAATATTTTTTTTAATATTTCCGATTGTGCAATGATGAAGAAATGAGTATCAAATGAAAAAGGAAAATTGTCTCCTTTTAACTAAATTTTCTATTTTTAACTTTCAGGACCAAAATATGTCAGGTATGCAAAACATAAATGTTTTGGATCTCAGTCTGTAGATTCATACATCAAAATTTTTTTCTATTTCAAAGTTCTCATCTGATTTGGACAATCGATATATCGTTGGAAAGGTTAGTTAATTGCCTTCTGAACGAGTGCGCACTTGTGTTAGTCGGATGGTTGGTATACGAGATATGTGCTCATAACTGAAATAAGAGGAAAAAACGTGTTTTTCGAAGATTTTTCGAAAACGCTTCTTAAGAAAATTTTTTGATTTTCAGTTTCGTGTTCAGCAGCCGAAGATTAGTCTAAAAAATACTTTTATTTTTAGGAGAATTTTTCGTGTCGAGTAGTGTAAGCGACCTAAATTCGAAACCATGGAAGTCATTGACAGCAAATAGAAAATACTTATTTTAAAATTTTTAAATTAAATTTTTAAATTAAATTTTTAAGTAAATTTGCCCATAATTTTGTAGTCAATACCATAAAGTGGCCCTTGAGTAGTCACTTTGTGAGTCTCGCTTGTTCGACTTCCAACTGCGCTGCGTCTGTGCCATATCATCGTTTTGTTCTTGGCAGCCGCATAATTGACTAATTATGTGTTCATTGGCATGCACGCAGCGCCGACATTAAGACACCTCAATTACCTGGCGAAAACGGCAGCATTTGGCAGCAGAAATTCGAGCGCCAAGGCCATAAAAATGCCATCATTATCTATGGACGCAAATTAATGTTGATCGGCTGACTAAACAGTTTTTGTTTATGTTATTTTTTCTTTCTTTTGTGTTATTCTCAAAGTATATTTATATTTGTCTACGCATTCCTTGTTCAGATAAACTTTGTGATGTGAAAAAAGAAAGCAAACAAAGTCAGCATGGCGCCAGCCAGCAGCCGATTGAACAAAAACACGCACGTGTCATGTGAAGGTGGGCGCTGGTTAGTGGCGCATAAAAATTGAAACTAGAAGAAAAAATAAAAAATTATTAGAATATTAGCAAAAGTGAAAAACTAAAGAAAAACTTGCTAGTTGTATTGAAAATGCAGGCAATGTAACATGAAGTGAGTAGCACTTGTTGCCATTGTAAATTTCCTTAGCATATTTGCAGGCGCTGTCCATAACCAAACGTAATTTCAGGCCAATTAAATGCAAATTGCCACCGGAAATACTATAAACATGAAAAACACCTTTCAGGTTGAACGCACAGCAAAGCCATCGCTGGTCTAAAGGTCTGAGAGGAAAAGTCGCTGGCGTTGCTGTTGTCCTTGTTCATGCCGCTAGGCGTCAGTGCGCAGCTAATTTTCAAATAATGTTTTCCTAGATGGCACGAACATCAATCGCCTGCAAAACAACATCAGCCAATATCTATTTTTGCCCCCATGGCCATGAAAAGAAAAAAGCAATATAGAAACATCAGCATGAAGCATACTTTTGGGCACTTAGGCACACCACAAAATCAAACCAAATCGCCGCAGCGAAGCGAACTGAAGGCCAGCCAAAACGAAACGAGCCGCATCGAACGCGGCGCAAATGAACTAAATGAGGTAAACGAAGCAAACAATGAATAAAGCAATTTATGTCAAATTGATTTGCTGGCATCGAGCGTTCTTGTGTGTTGGGGAATATTTGTTTTCGCTTCGTGTGTACGCTGGGCGCATTATTGTGGCCATCAGTGATGCGTAAAATTCAATTTCAATATTTGATATTTGCTCGATGGTCGGTCGGCTGTGGGCAGTGCTGAGTGTGTTTTGCCTACTGCTGCGCACACTTGGCATACTTTGCGGCGCTAGTGCGCTGCCCCGGAAATGTTCTGCTGCGGCAGTTATATGCCAGTAAGCAGTTTATTCAATACAATATATCGCAACAATAAGCGATAGAATTATGAAACTGTTTGCTTTGCCGAAGGTCCCTGATGTGTTGGTTGGTTGGTATTGCGCTCCCACTAAGTTGGCCCTCATAATGAACATTTCAACGATAGGTTACGGTTAATGCATGCTAAGAATTTGAAATGATTATAGAAATTGGAGCGCAGAAGCGGTTTCAATTAACTATAACTATAGCTATTATAACATACGCGAATAAGCATTCAATGCAGTAAGGCAAAGTTTGTTGGATTGGGGAGCCTCACAATGACTTTGCATGAGTTCATTGAATGAGGAGCGAATGAAGATTAGGGACCGAAGTTGGAGATAACAATACTCTACTTAAAAAGTAGACCAACAAAACTAGTAGTAATATCATGCGACAGTACTTTTGACCCATCCAAAAGATTACACCGTACGACAACAAATTTTACACACGAAAAATTCGATATACTCGCGAAACTAGGAGCCAAATGTAGTAAAACTGCGTTTTTAGTTTTTCTCTCTGACGTCAGGATTTTTTAAATAGTTAGACTTTGAAATTTCAAGGACATTTTTATTTCAAAAAATTATTTTAAAAATTGAGTGCATTGTAGAATAACAATATGGGTATGAAATGAAAGAGAAAAATCCTTAGAATTTTAGAAAATTTAATGTTTTGGTGGAAAAGGACGAAGAGGTATTATTTATTTATTTATTTTTTTATTTAATAACAATTCGAAGGGTGAAAAACAACAAAAATATTCGTTATATCGATTAGCAAATTTCACTTTCGTTCGTAATATACTCGTAGAACCATCAATGGAAACAATTTTGGCCGAACGTTAAATCGAAAATTCGTTAAATGGAAAGTTCGTTAAACTGGACGTCCACTGTATTAAATTTTTTATATCTTAAAATAATAAAGTTAGAAGGACGAAATTCAAGGATGTAGTAGTGTACATTTTATTCCTTAAGATACCTTTTTTCAAAAGAAATTATTGGAAATTTGCAAGGATATTCAAGGATAAAGTTTTAAAAGGACATTTTCAATATCTCTTCGTCCTTTTGTACCAAAACATTAAATTTTTTAAGATTCTAAGGATTTTTCTCTTTCATTTGATACCCATATTGTTATTCTACAATGCGTTTTTTAAAATATTTTTTTGAAATGATCATGTACTTGAAATTTCAAAGTCCTTTAAAAAAAAATCTTGACGTCAGAGAGAAAAATTAAAAACGCAGTTTTACTACATTTGGCCCTTAGATCTCGCAAGTATATAGATTTTTTCGTGTGTTTTGAAATTTTTTGATTTTTGTCGCACGGTGTGTGTAGGCTTGCAACTAGAAAATTGACATATTTTGGCCCTGAAAGTTTACAATAGAAAGTATGGTCTAAAGGTGGAAATTTTCTTCTTTCATTTGACATCCATAACTTTAGCATTGCACAACCGCAAATATTTCAATAAATTCTTTGAAATATGTATATCTTTGAAATTTTAAAGTCCTTTTAAAAGGACATCAGATCAGAAAAAGGAAAACTAAGTACGCCATGTTACTATGAATGATCTCTAGTTTCACGCCTTCATATTCTTTTGGATGGGTCTTGACAAAAGTAGGTTTTAGTCGTACGGTGCACAGTGATTCGACTCCATACAACCGCGGGCAAAATTAGAAGGAGTGGTCCGTTCTTCATAAAATATTCTTCATAAATAAGTTAATCATGGTCTGCTGAATTGAAATCTGCATTTTGTTTTTTTTTAAACTGTTGTAGTTTGGCAATGCCTGAGACTTAAATTTTCAAATTTCGTCATATTTGGATTTTCTCATTTTTCATGCTGATTGCATACTTTTAGGGATAAATACAATAAATTTTGTCGAAAAATAAGTGTTTAGACCACTTTTCAAATTGAATTATTTTCTGAGATCGGAAGATATCGGAAGATGTAATTACATTATCCGACAAAGAAAGAATGCTTCTTAAAATAAAAAAAATCCAGGAACATACTTTCACATACTTTTTAGATATTTTCCTCTAAGTTTTGCCAATTTTCAGATTTTTAATTTAATTAGAAAAATATTTTGAATTTAAAGTGAAGTAAAAGCCTCAGCTTTGCAAATTTTGGGTAAACATTAAAAGCGAAAATGGTCACATTATTTCTTAATCTACGTGGAAAGTTTTAGCCACTTCTTGATAATCTTGTATTTTTAAAATTTTGTTTACTGAATAGACTAAAAAACAGAAAATATGTGTTTAAATATTTTTGTGAAAAAAGTTTCAACTTTGAGCCGCTTTTGCACAGACACTACTTAGTTTTTTGCGCAGATTTTTTTGGGTTTTCTTAGTTGGAGTTTTACCTTTCAAATTACATCAAAATCGTTAAATTCTGAGACTATAATTTTTTTGAATTTTGTCTATGGAACGAATCACTGTGCGGTGTAATGAATTGTCAGTTTAGGAAATGATTTTCATATTTCACCTTTCATAAGACGTTGACAAGTTCGTTGAATCGATCGTGATCGTTGAAGTCGACAAGACTCAAATAAGGCTGAAAAACTAACCTGCATTTTCAAAAGAGATAGAGAGAGTAACTGTATAGCCGACGACCTGGCAAGAGATGACACGGAACGGCAACGCATTGGCGACATAACAGAAGAAGAAGAATGAATTCTTATGTCTACTCAGCGATAGAAAGGACACGCCTTCGTTTCATAGAAAAACACTACCTAAGCTGTCCAGTGGATTACAAAAAAAAACCATAGCCGAGAAAGCTATCAAGATTCCTAAGTACGAGTAATTGCTTCTCGAATATGGAAAGTTATTATAAATACAACACCTTGAAACGAGAACGAGCATCTGTTTCTAAAATAAGGAGAACAACTGCCTGTGATACATAATGGGCCACTTGGCTTAAGTGAAGAGTATGAGACAATCACTGAACCTACGTGCTAGTTACTACATGAACCTACTAGTTACTACAAGAACCTTCTAGTTACTAACCGAGCACGGCATCACTACTCCCAGTGCATTAAAATAACAAATTTTAGAATTAAAATAATTTCTTTAATCTTTATCCATTGGTATTTAGTAGAAAACTTCTGAGTTAATACATAAATTAAAATATCTGTCGATCATTTTAATTATTCATTGAACCCCGGACCCTTAGTCCGGCGAACTCATATGCCCTCAAGATTGCCTAGCATTGTCTTAAAATGGCGGCGCAGAAGAAGAAGAGGACATGTTTTAATGTTTTCAATGTTTCATATTCCTTGCACATTCTTCAGCTGTCACTGTCTGTCAAATCATTTCTATGATGATTGACCATGAGCCCCAATTATTCATAAATCTTTAGAGATTTTCTGTCTGTTGTTTTGTTGTTTGCTCTACGAATGAGTAAATAAAAAGAGAATAAGAGAAAAGTAAAAGATGTAAGTTTAGTAATGTCAATTGTTGTTTGTGATAAGCTTTTCTATATCACGTTGATGTGTCTGGGATCGAATAGACAGACAGACTAACTGAATTATGCAGTAAGGCGCACCAGTGCAACTCTGCATGACTAATAAAACGAATTGACGAAGGAAATGAGATGATAGAAAGAATTGAATGAGAATAGCAGCAGACAGAGGACTTTGAATGAATAAAGTCGAGTATAGGATTTCATTTTTGAGGGGTTTTTACAACTTTTAAGGCAAATATCATTTAACCCTCCATTACTATCGTCAGGGTGGAATCCACCCTGTGAGTTCAATTTCTTAGTAAAATATAGATTTTTTAACCAAAATAAAGTTATAATGTAATCCACATTTGCATATTTTTTAAAGGTTTTAGAGTATATTGCATTTGTATAATAAAGCTGATGTTTTATACAATTATTTTTATAAGTAATTGGGTGTGTTAAACCCACAATAGTAGTGGCGTTATAAAATTGCTGGATGCTTAACACCCATTATTAGTAATGAAGTTTTATTTTTTATAAATTACATTTACATATTTTTATTAACTTTTTGGCGATAATTTTTTTTAATAACGTATAGACCATTTACTTAGTAGAGAATCCTTAAAAATGATGCTCTAGGATAAGTAAAAAATGTTTATAACATTTAATTTGTTATATCTTAAACTGATAAAGTTAGAAGGACGAAATTCAAGGATTTAGTAGTGTACATATTAGTCCTTAAGATATATTTTTTCAAATTTTTTTTCCAATAGTTTTTGGAAATTTTCAAGGATATTCAAGGATAAAGTTTCAAAAGGACATTTTTAATACCTATTTGTCCTTTTGCACCAAAACATTAAATTTTCTAAGATTCTAAGGATTTTTCT
Source organism: Melieria picta (assembly GCA_964056695.1). Taxonomy (NCBI): domain Eukaryota; kingdom Metazoa; phylum Arthropoda; class Insecta; order Diptera; family Ulidiidae; genus Melieria; species Melieria picta. The sequence continues at coordinate 137,905,311 of OZ057398.1, forward strand.
GTTTAATTTGATACCAATATTGTTATTCTACAATGCGCTCAATTTTTGAAATAAACATGTCCTTGAAATTTCAAAGTCCTTTAAAAAAAATCCTGACGTCAGAGAGAAAATCTAAAAACGCAGTTTTACTACATTTGGCCCCTAGTTTCGCAAGTATATCGATTTTTTGTGTGTTTGGAAATTTTTTGATTTTTGTCGCACGGTGTAACCTTAAAAAGTAGCAGGTATATTGTTGATTTTTGTTTGAGTTTTTACGCAAAATTGTACCTCGGTCCGAAAAAAATTATTAAATAAATATTTATTACTTATTTTCTTAGCTTTCTAAATCACTAAGCCCAAGAAACATGGCTTAAATATTGTGCAAGATATGGCTATTTTCCCAATACAACCTTTTATTTCATTTTTTTTTTCCTTGAAATGAGATACACATAAACAAATGTTTATATTAAATAAATGCATTAACAAAATTATACAATTTATTTTTGTTTTTACATGTTATGATGTTCTGATTATGAAAAAATTTGGTTTTTGTTTATTTTACCTCCATGGATAAGTAAAACGGATAATAAAAAGTTGTGGGTGGATTACACCCACGATAGTAATGGCGTTAGTGAAATAGACGATAGTAATGGAGGGTTAACCCTGAATTATTTTTACATTTGTAAATAAACATAGGTTTTTCTTTTAACACAGAAAACCACTGAAAAGTGAATTAAATATTAACAAACTACTAAATATTAGCAAACAGATTTCGAATATTGCTGTCGTTTCAAAATATTATATCGGGGTGCCTAAAGGCATCAATATGCATTTGAGGGTTAAAATCACATTTATCTCTTAGACCAAATGCGTCACTGGCCGCATCCAATCTGAAAAGAGAAGAAAACCAATAATTGCTTTCAAGTTATTAACACTTCACAAGTAAAATTTCATTCTATTAACGTCACAAAGTGACTTTGTCGTTTCTTAAAATAATCTCACTTTGCACAAATGCAACTTTTCTTTTTTTAAATATAAAAGCAAATAACGTGACAACATACAACTTTGTTTGCTTTAACGTTGTTACCACTTCAATCAAAGCAACAATTTCATACCACAAACATCATAATGTGTCTCTGGCGTCTTTCATAGACTCGTCAAATTGTTGTTTATTGATGAGCGATAGCACTCAGGTGCGCAATGCGATTTGTGCGCAAAAAATGAAATACGAATAAATGTTCAAATTCGACCATAGATCTACAGTGGACGCTGTCAATCAATCACTTTGCTCGTGCAAAGCTGTCAGGAATCCTGCTCAGCTATCAGACGAAAATCTAAACGACAACACATACTCACAAATGCATAGACACGCAACAGCGGCGGGGCAGAGAAACAAAAAGTGCGCTCGACGAACGAGTCACTGCGTATGAACATCAAAGCGGCCAAAGCAAATGTGAAGCGCCAACACCCACGCACACACACACACGCACATTCACACATACGCACGCATGTGCACACATGTGCGCGCGCGTAAATATAAAACGGAAAATCAACACACTGAAAATGGACTTAGTTGTTGGTGCGTTTTGTGTGATGTTGCAGCACTTATTGTACGCGCCGCAACACAAATACAACCAAAACGAAGCGCAATGCCAAAAACCAAAGCGGATCGGAGCGAAGCGCATAAAAGCATTTGTCGAGAATGGAAACGTGATTTTGTTGTCATTGCTGTTGTTGTTGGAATTGTTGCGGAAGTGGAAAACCGGAAACCGAGCACTGGCCCGTAGAAAAGGTAAAATAACAACAACAACAATGGCAGGTAATTTTCAGCTCGCTTTATTGTTAAGTGATGAGCTCGATGAGCGCAAAGAGGATCACAAAATGGGCGCAACGGAATTATGAGGCATTACAAGTGGCAACTAAGCAGCAGCGCAGCGCAGCTTTGCAATGGAATGCCGGACCAATCAACATGCCAGCTGAACCTCGTATAAGCTGGACACACACACACACACACATACACACACAGATGCATTATTACTTCTTATGCGATTACAATAGCCAACGGTTTGTTGTGTGCACCGCAGCGAAGTGAAGCCAGACGTGCATTGTGCATATTAGAGACTGCAACAACAATTCATACAACTGTAATGTTTACACTTTAAATTTTAACAACAGCAACACAAATAATCAAATAACAAAATAAATCAATTAAAACCATTCATATATCTTTATTCATTTCACCTTGAATGCAGCACTTCCGCACTGCCATCAATCTTTTTTACGCCCACGACCGCATACAAACGCTGCTCGTTCCGGCAGTTGGCAGCTCAATCCGTCAGCAATGCCCGCTGCGGTTACTTTGAATGCGTTTAATGAAAATTAATTGCCATTTTGTGTGCAACACAAAAGTTTGGCGCGCTCATTAAAAACGTGGCGTGTTACACTGATCGATGATGTGGCGCTGACATCAATAAAAAGTCGTGTCGTGGAAAACTTTAAAAGTACTTAAAGGAAATTTTGTTAATTTGTCAATTTTATGAAACATAATTTCGCCAAATTCTTAATAGTTGAGCACAATAGATCAATCATTGGTCACAGTGCACAAAAACTGCACGACAATGCATTCTCAATAGCAGATATTTATTTAGTTTAGTAATAAAAAGTAATTTGAAAGTGAAAATATTTACTACAAATTAATAAATTATATTTTCATGAAGAAAAACTCTTGCTTCCTGGATTTTGAATCTTTTAATGTCCTGAATATTTATTATGAAAATTAATTTACATTGCACACGTACATTCTCTACGTACTCTTCTATCACAAAAAATAAAAAAACAAAATAAAAATATAAAAAAATAAAAAAATTAAAATAAAAAATAAAAATAAAAAAGTTAAATGACCTAAAAAAAAAACTTTAAACGAGGATGTGTGCTAAGATGTGTGGCCAAATATTGTTTCCAATATAAGATACAGTCAGAGACAGCTTCTATCTAGTCTAGTCTAGTCTAGTCTAGTCTAGTCTAGTCTAGTCTAGTCTAGTCTAGTCTAGTCTAGTCTAGTCTAGTCTAGTCTAGTCTAGTCTAGTCTAGTCTAGTCTAGTCTAGTCTAGTCTAGTCTAGTCTAGTCTAGTCTAGTCTAGTCTAGTCTAGTCTAGTCTAGTCTAGTCTAGTCTAGTCTAGTCTAGTCTAGTCTAGTCTAGTCTAGTCTAGTCTAGTCTAGTCTAGTCTAGTCTAGTCTAGTCTAGTCTAGTCTAGTCTAGTCTAGTCTAGTCTAGTCTAGTCTCTAGTCTAGTCTAGTCTCTAGTCTCTAGTCTCTAGTCTCTAGTCTCTAGTCTCTAGTCTAGTCTAGTCTAGTCTCTAGTCTCTAGTCTAGTCTAGTCTCTAGTCTAGTCTAGTCTAGTCTAGTCTAGTCTAGTCTAGTCTAGTCTAGTCTCTAGTCTAGTCTCTAGTCTCCAGTCTAGTCTAGTCTCTAGTCTAGTCTAGTCTCTAGTCTAGTCTAGTCTCTAGTCTAGTCTAGTCTCTAGTCTAGTCTAGTCTCTAGTCTAATCTAGTCTCTAGTCTAGTCTAGTCTCTAGTCTAGTCTAGTCTCTAGTCTAGTCTAGTCTCTAGTCTAGTCTAGTCTCTAGTCTAGTCTAGTCTAGTCTAGTCTAGTCTAGTCTAGTCTAGTCTAGTCTAGTCTAGTCTAGTCTAGTCTAGTCTAGTCTAGTCTAGTCTAGTCTAGTCTAGTCTAGTCTAGTCTAGTCTAGTCTAGTCTAGTCTAGTCTAGTCTAGTCTAGTCTAGTCTAGTCTAGTCTAGTCTAGTCTAGTCTAGTCTAGTCTAGTCTAGTCTAGTCTAGTCTAGTCTAGTCTAGTCTAGTCTAGTCTAGTCTAGTCTAGTCTAGTCTAGTCTAGTCTAGTCTAGTCTAGTCTAGTCTAGTCTAGTCTAGTCTAGTCTAGTCTAGTCTAGTCTAGTCTAGTCTAGTCTAGTCTAGTCTAGTCTAGTCTAGTCTAGTCTAGTCTAGTCTAGTCTAGTCTAGTCTAGTCTAGTCTAGTCTAGTCTGGTCTAGTCTAGTCTAGTCTAGTCTAGTCTAGTCTGGTCTAGTCTAGTCTAGTCTAGTCTAGTCTAGTCTAGTCTAGTCTAGTCTAGTCTAGTCTAGTCTAGTCTAGTCAAGTCTAGTCTAGTCTAATCTAATCTAATCTAATCTAATCTAATCTAATCTAATCTATTCTTTATTCGGCCTTAGATTTGTTAAACCATTCAATATGTATGCAATATGTATCGAAAAAATGGTTTCCAACAATTTAACGTTTCTTCATTTGCACTTAACTTCAACGAATGCTTTTCCTGTCCATAACGCAGTCGATTTAATTTACTGATTTCCCCAAACATTCATTGTCAATGCAAAAATTTACAGGAAAAGTTGAAGAAATTGGCTAAAAGTGGCCTGCGACAGCATTTCCTTATTGCTTGCCGCAACTTGCAATTGCCTCTAGTTTGTCTGTTTGTTTGTTTGTGTGTTTAGATTTGCTCAGCTGGGCAATGCTTAGCAGCTTATTGCTGACATCATTGTTTTGCAGCGTGTGGAGGGTCAAGCGGCCTTGGCTGGTGCTATATTCGACATTTATTACTTCCTACTATTTTCTTCACTCTTCACATAAAGGCAAACTTTTGCTACCGCATTTAGTGAGCAGTGTTGCCACGTGTTCTTCATTGAAATGAAGAAATGCGAATGAAATGCGGAAAACACATTCAATTTTAAAGCCACATTTTTCTAACTTATTTTAGTACAATAAGTAATGTTTTTATTGAGTTTTCTATTTGTTTACGTCGTTTGGGAGCATTAGGCTACATTATTCGATTGAAGTTCTGCCAGTATGAGTGACTAACATATCGTTAGGAGTTAGTTATTTTGAGTTTAAGAGCCTCCAGATGAAGGTTTTTCAATAGGGTTAAGTTATGTAACTAAATTTTTGTTTTAGTTAAATTAAAAAATCAAATAGACTGAAGCAGTTAATCAGAAAAAAAGAGACAATGGACGTGATTCTATGATTGTGTAAAGCTTTCCTTGGATGAGGAATATTAGATTTTCATCCTGTCTGAATGGGATGAAAATCACTTCATCTCCTATTACAAGGAAGAGGAACTTAACTGTAAGTTTTGTTTTAGTAGACGTGATTATGTGATGCATGGAGATTCTTGAAAATTGGATTTGAACTCGGAACCACTCATTTTATGAGTTTGAAAGCAGAAATATCTGAGCCAAAAAGCTCCAAAGATGAAGTGTGACTTACTTTTACGAAAAATTTTATCAAACAAATTTAACCCTTTCGACTCCGAATTTTACCCTATGCCTCGATATTACTGTTTGGTATTTAAATCATGAAACATTTGCCTAAGAAGAGTGTACACGACATTTGAAGTCGCCACGCCTCTTTGTTAGAGTTCTAGAGCTAGTTTACTTTTTAACAATTTTAGCTTAAAACGGGTTAAATAAATTTTGTATCAATATTTTTTGATTACAGACAAATTATTTAATATTTATGGAAAAATACAAAATGATCACTTTTTGATTTTATTTAACCATTATTAAAGAAACAGGGTTTTGATCAAACGCGCCCAGTTCGTAGACTTCAATTAGAACACAAACTTTCCCTGATATCGCTGCAAATTATTGGAAATTTTTTTGGCGATAACAGTAAAATTTTTGTAATTTGCTTTAAATTCACTTCTAAAAATATTAATTTGTTAGTGTCTACTTAAATTGAACCCATCAATCAATCGTAGCTTTTGCTATAAGATGACAAATAGGTGTAGTTGCTCTCAGGCAACTTTGGGGTCGAAAGGGTTAAGAAAAGTGACCAAGTACTGCGCAGCAATTCAGAAGAGACTCTTAGAGTTATACAATGTACCAAAAATTTTTCTTTGCAACAATTTTTCCAAGCATGCTTACTCAGTTCATTTGCTTTGTTGCCTTAGTGGCAGTTTTGGCAAGAATTCGTGTCCAGAGAGCCGCTTTAACCTAATCTAACATACTTAATTATTGTTCCCAACCCGTTAGAGGATTCCCATATAATCTTAGCGTTCTTATTCAATGGACTTCCGTTCCGTTGCTTCTCGATTTTCTCATCCAGCCATTCATCGAATCATCTGGCAACACTGCTCCAGTGATAAACTTTTCCAAAGTTTAGTGTTTTTTTTTTAGTATTGACACTTTTATTGTATACACATGTATCATAAGCAATATTAACATAAATATTACGAGTATAGCTAAGTGCTTTGAGTATAAATATGACTATATTAAAAAATAACATTGACCTTGTCATTGATAAACGAAATGAAATTTCCGACATCATTCAGCCAGACTGTGTCGTCGAACTTGCATTGCATATTCCATTTCATGCCATTTGAATTCCCAAAACACACATTCATACATTTCAAAGAAAGCAAATCCAAATATAGATAAAGCACAGCAAATGCAAATTCACTATCCAACTACACACACACACACACACATATATACACACACAAGCAACCACTGTCCTCCCTACCGATAAGACATCTATTTTCTTTTCATTTTCACTGCTATTCATTTCTATTGCTTTATGGCTCGATGACGCACGGTTCGCTTGAATGCCAAAAACTGTTAAAGCGTTGCCGTAAATGTTGTCAAATATTTTGTACATAAATAAGAAAAGACGACGCACGAAAAGAGAAAAACGATAATGTGTCGTGAAGCTGTTTTTTTTCTTTTTAAGTAAAATTTCAATTAGGTAAATTAACTGGCTTTGGGAAATTTTGGCATTAATCTGATCAACGATGCATTGAATTAAAGCTGCCTGAAAGGTTAGGTGTGAGTGGTCCCTGACAAAGCAAAATATTTATATAAGTGTGGTGTGAAACAGAAAGCGCAAAATGTCTTTTATGTGAAAGATAGAACGATTTTCGGTAAATTACACTGCACAACACAAAAAAAAATAACAAGGTTCTGACAACGGATTCTGGTAGAGGGGACCAAAAAAAAATATACGTGTATCGGCGTTTTGAAAGTTTACATCTGAATTTTTTTTTAGGGGGGGTCAAAGTTTTCCCCCTTTTGCACATTTTTATGGTGAATCGGCATACGAAAACCATGTAACCTTACATTTTAGGTATATGATGGGTTCAGCAATTTGATGTAAAATACTACGAAGAATATTTTTGTGGAGCATTTTAACCCTGTAGCTACTATTTTTATGGGTCGATTTGACCCTTTTTTTCTAAAATGCCAAAAATGTCCTGTAAAACAGGACTTTTTAAGGAAAAAATGTACCACGAAAATATTTGCCATAAAATTCTACTATAGGTCTCTGAATACACCAAAGCTCAGAAATTAACTTTAACGCCAGAATTAAGCCAAAACTGAAAATGTGTTTCAGTGTTTATTTCGTACTTATTGAAAATTGGTACTAAAATGTCCTACAAAACTTGATTTTTGAGGGTTAGTGTGTATGGGAAAAATGTTGAACGCAAAATTTCACTATAAGTGACCGTATAAAAGAAAGCTCTAGATATAATATATATAAATAGAAAAATGAGAACAATTTTGGGTATTTAAGGTATTAATTATATTTTTCGTTTAGCTCTTGGCAATTCAACACCGTTATCAAATAATGTCCAGCATACATCAGCTATAAAAGAATGAATACGCTTGCCTTTGTACCGTTCCACAATGGGGTCCAGTGGCGTATTCAGGGGGTTGAAACCCCCGAAATATTAGGATCGACTTTAAAACTACATACAAATTAAAAGGCATTTTATAAATATTAAAGAATGACTTTTTGAAACCCCCCGAAATATTTTTCTGAATCCGCCCCTGATGGGGCACATGTCTGATGAAATCGTTCCCCATGTTCATCGGATTCTGTTGCCAACTGATGTTCCAAGAAATCCATATGAAAATTCAGAAAATGAATTTTTGGTGACATATGAACACCTAGTTTTTCGGATGCAGTCATCGAGCAGGACAACGATTTTTGCCTAGTGTCAATGTGCCTTTGGTGTCAATGACTCCTTTAATACTCTTCCATGCGACGATCTCATTTGGTGAAAGCAGAATTTTCGAATTCGGCGCTACGCATAACCCTTTTTATCTCTGGACCAACAAAAACACCTGTTGTAATGAAAAAACCAAATTTTTTAATTTTATTGGTATGAAACCAATATGAAAAAGTAAAGTTTTAGCATTCATACCTTCTTTTATCTTTGCTTCGCTTAGTTTTGGAGACAATGTCTTCAAAAAGTTAAATACCGATCCATTTGTATCCAAAAACTTAACAAAATTGTTTACCACACCAAGTTTTATATGTAATGGTTGTAAAAGAATTTTGTTTATTGGCACAAGCGGTGGATGGAGAATATTCTGCTCGCCTAATGTCCCTTCAGCTCTCGGTTCCCATTGTTTTTTGGGAATATTGGTTGCGCTTCCATCTGCTATTCCACGTGCAAGTTTTGTAGGACATTTTAGTACCAATTTTGAATAAGTACGAAATAAACACTTAAACACATTTTCAGTTTCGGCTTAATTCTGACGTTAAAGTTAATTTCTGAGCTTTGATGTATTCAGAGACCTATAGTAGAATTTTATGGTGAATATTTTCGTGGTACATTTTTTCCTTAAAAAGTCCTGTTTTACAGGACATTTTTGGCATTTTAGAAAAAAGGGTCAAATTGACCCATAAAAATAGTAGCTACAGGGTTAAAATGCTCCACAAAAATATTCTTCGTAGTATTTTACATCAAATTGCTGAACCCATCATATACCTAAAATGTGGGGTTACATGGTTTTCGTATGCCGCTTCACCATGAGAATGTGCAAAAGGGGGAAAACTTTGACCCCCCCTAAAAAAAAATTCAGATGTAAACTTTCAAAACGCCGATACACGTATATTTTTTTTTGGTCCCCTCTACCAGAATCCGTTGTCAGAACCTTGTTATTTTTAAAAAAATTTGATTTTGTTGTGCAGTGTTATTAGTGGTCTTAATTAGTCTTTATTAAATTAACTTGCAGAAGCAACTGCAGGACTCCTCCGCAGGGACACCTTATATGGGTGTCCTTCCTTAGCACCTATGGTCTTGGTGAGTTCAAGTCAAGTGCTCATAAATTCTTCATTCAGAACCCTGTATTCTAACTTTTGTATCCTTCCAAAACCTTTGCATGTTTGACAGAGACCTTCATTCCCATCTACCAAATAGAATTCATCAATTTGCAGAAACTCACATTGCACACTAATCCTTACAATGTCCATTAGATCCATTAGACATTTCAAATGTCGAATCCACAGGGCACCCTAACAACATTGAACTCTTCCAAGGACATATCTCAGAATGCAGACCAAATGACATCCAAGCTTTCCTTGGATAAGAAATAACATGTTTTCATTCTGTCTAAATAGAATGAAAATCACTTCATCTGCTACTACGAGAAAGTGGAACGATTTAGATAGCTAAAATTTTTTTGATAGTCCAGAGGATCTTAACAATATGACTATTATTAGACGTTTAAGCTTTAAGAGTCCGCATCATTTTGGTATCACAATGGACCTCAGTGGCCAAAGTGAACTCTACGCGAAGCAACAAAATCTATTTACCTATCACATCTATCTACCAGACCTCAAAGTTTTGGGTTCCTGTTCAAAGCCTACACATTTTTCCTTCAGAACATTTTATGCTTTGGTTGCTATCTAAAAGCTAAAAGCTGAGATTATTATCGGTAGACTAAACCAATAAATAAACAAATAAATAAATAAATAAATAAATGAATAAATATATAAATAAATTAATTAATTAATTAGTTAATTAATAAATTAACAAATAACTAAATAAATAAATTTATAAATTAACAAATTAATATATAAATTAATTAATTAATTAATTAATTAATAAATTAATAAATTAATAAATTAATGAATTAATTAAATATTAATATTTAATTATTAATTATTAAATTATTAATTAATTAAAAAATTAATTAATTAATTAAAAAAGAAATAAATAAATTAATTAATAAATTAATTAACTAATAAATTAACAATAAATAAATAATAAATAAATAAATATATAAATAAGTAAATAAGTAAATCAATTAATTAGTAAATTAACAAATTAATAAATTAATGAATTAATTAATAAATTAACAAATTAATAAATAAATAAATTAATAAACTAATAAAATAATGAATTAATTAATGATTAAATATTAATTATAAATTATTCATTATTAATTATTAAATTTTAATTATTAATTATTAATTAATAAATAAATAAATAAATTAATTAATTAATAAATTAACAAATTAATAAATTAATGAATTCATAAATTAAAGAAATAATAAATTAATTAATTAATAAATTAATAAATTATTAATTATTAATCATTAAATATTAATTATCAATTATTAGTTATTAATTAATTAATTAAGTAATTAATTAATTAATTAATTAATTAATTAATAAATAATAAATAAATAAATAAATAATAAATAAATACAAAAAGATTTTAATAAATAAGTATATAAATAAATATGTAAAAAAAGAAATAAATAAATAAATAAATAATTCATTAATTAATTAGGATTATGATAATTAATGAATTAATTAATTAAGATTAAGATAATTAATATAGTTAATTAATAAATTATTTATTTATTAATCTTAATTAATTAATTAAATATTTATTTATTTATTTAATTATTTACTATTTATTTACATATTTATATATATATATTTATTTATTTATCTACCTTAATTAATTATTATCTTAATCTTAATTAATTAATAATTAATAATTAATAAACAAATAAATATTAGTTATTTAATTATGTAAATAAATAAATACCTAACTAAATACAACTGAACTCCTCACTTACCAACTTATGGGGTGGTTACTCCTAAAAATGTGTAAGTACTGGTTTAAAATTACACTTTAAAATTTTATATTCAGTCGATTGAAAATTTAATCGATTTCCGTTTACCTCGAATGCTTGCAATTCATTCTTCCAGCCAATTGATTTTTGGCTTTTACAGCGCATTCAACAAACACACACGCACACTAAACACACACACACACACACACTGTAAGCACAACCGAAAAGTGTTAAAATATTCGACTTTCAGCCAACGCACAATCAGTAGTAACACTTCAACTCAACAACATCGACACCAGCATCGACATCGATTTGCGGATGGCAAATAAAGCCGGCAATTAATTAGGCTTCATATCAAAAATTGACAAGGGTCGAACCATATGGAATTTGTCGGTTTGCATTAAGTGAAGCAAGACGCACGTCGGCTACGGTCCGGCCCACGTGCGTCTCGTTCGAATACATTTGAAATTCTGCGTCGAAACGCTAATCTGCTTGTCGAGCGGCGGCGACGACAGCATCCTGCCCGGCTGCTGTGTTCTTTCATCTGATAGGTCAAGTGCCCCGAGGCACGCGTCGGCTTGCGTCCTTGTCGGTACGTCATCAGCTGGCCGCGTGGGTGCCGATTCGACCGACTCCGACTTGGTCGTCTGGCGCTGCTCGCTTTGGCATCGTGTCACATATTGAGGGGGGATTAACATTTTCGTTCATTTCTGTCATGGCATGGAACGGGCAACGTTGTTTGTTGTTGATGTTTTTGTTGTTGTTGTTGCTTTTTTCAGGCAAAGGTAAGCTGACACTTTTGTTGAAGGAAATTTAATTTGATTTTAGCAAACTACTCAGACTGCTCACGCACTTTCTTACCAACACAAACACTTTCCCACACACACATACAAGTAGTCGTAATAACAATAATATTAACAAAAGCGGCTTTTGTCTGCTCACTCCACCGCTTCGAGCAGGGGCTGACAGAAATTTAATAAATGTTTCCACTTGCATGTGTGATATCTCTCGGCTTCATGCGGCACTCGGCGGCGAAGGCACAATTGGCGGGCAATAATTGTGCCACAAAGAAAGTAATTTCAACATAATCTGCCGAGTATATTTCAGCGTCGACACAGCACAGGAAATGCAATAGAACGCCAACTCCACGCAACACACACACACACAGACACACAGACATACTTACATACGTTCATACTTACATATGAAAAGCAAACGAGTAGGCGGTAACAATGAAGCGGCGGCAGCGGTGCAAGTAAAGCAATGGTTGTAGAAACTTGAGTGGCGATAGTGTTGAAAAGTTTAGAAAATAAAGGTAGAACAATTGGCATAAATTAAGCGTAGATTAGAAAAAGTGTGGTGAAGACAAGGCGGAAGAATAAATTAGATGCAAAAACTGGTAGCAGAGAAAAGTTGTTAAAAAAGTTGAAATGGGATAATTGAGTATTGAAGTGGGGCAAACAGAATAAAAGGAAGAAGAAAAACCATTCTACAAAGTAATAAGAAAACAAGGAGTTGCAAGTGTAGCAAATAGATGGAAGAACTCAATGCAAAGATTATACAAAGTGGTAGTAGAAGTGAAGATTATTTGTCATTGCGATTTTGAAGCTAAAGCGAATTGTTGTGGTTAGCTAAAGAAAAACAAAAGAAATACAGTAATCACATTGACTCAGTAAATTAAAGCGCAAGTCTTGGTTCCACCACTGTTCGGATTCCCAATTGCAGTTAAAATCAAAGATATGAATAACATTTCTAAGTTTCACAAAGATATATGTGAAAGTCATGCTGGAAGAAGTCATGTGCCAGAGTTGATTTCAAAATTTCTGTTCTTGAGTTTTTTCGCTCAACGATGATCTTTTCGATCTACCAAAGTTGATGAAAACCAAATCAAAGTCATAATTGAGTTGAATCTCCATGTAACTGTGCGAGAGATTGCAAATACATTGAATATATCATACATAACAGTTCCAAATTACTTAAAACTCACCAAGAAATTCGATACTTGGGTCTCCATGATTTAAAAGAGATTTACTTAACACAGAGATTTACTTTACGTAAGTGTCTCAAACGTAATAAAGTCGAACCGTCTTCGAAACGAACCATCACTTTTGTTAAAAAATGGACGGTTTACAATAACTTCAAGCGAAAGAGATACATTTTGATGAACCAGCACAGACCACATCGAAACCTGAATTGCATCAAAACAAGATTATTCTGTCAATATGAAAGAATTGCAAAAGGTCCTGTGTAAGTATTTTGAGCAGCTTCAAAGTAACCAAACAATCAACTTAAATGTTTACTGTCCAGAAGTAATGAAACTGGAGGAAGTGATCAAAGAAAAACTACTTTAATTAGCAAATCTCAAAGGAATCGTTTCCACCATAATTTGAAAAGGCCTCACACATCTTTGGTGTCTTGAATTGACATCATATTCACCAAAGAGACCTGATCTTGCAGCATCAGAGTTGCCAAAGTTTTCAAAACTCTTTGAATTTTAAAACTTTTTTAAATCGAAGTTGATTCAGATTTTTGCTGAAAGACCAGAAGTTCTATGAGCTATGGAATCATGAAGTTGCTGAAGTTTGCAAAACTCTTTGAATGGTAAAAATTGAACTAATGATGATGACCTGAAATTGGAGTTGGTTCAGTTTTTTGCCGAAGTTCTAAAAACGATTTGAATGGTAAAACTTTTTGAAATCGAAGTTGATTCAGATTTTTTCTGATAAAGATCAGAAGTTCTATGAGCTTTGAAATCATGGAGTTCCCGAATTTTGCAAAACTATTAGAATGGTAAAAACTGAATTAATGATGATAGCTTGAAACCGAACTTGGTTCAGCTTTTTTCCGATAAGGACCAGAAGTTCTATGAAATCATGGAGTTGCCAAAGTTTGCAAAAGTCTTTGAGTGGTAAAAATTGAACTAATAATGATAGCTTGAAATTGAACTTGGTTCAGTTTTTTGCGCAAATTTTCAAAACTGTTTGAATGGAAAAACTTTTTAAAATCACAGTTAGTTCAGTTTTTTCTAATAATGACCAGCAGTTCTATGAGTGAGAGATCATCAGGCAGATTATTGATTAGAATTCATTCATTATTTAAAAAAGTCAGCTTTATTTTATTTTTCTACAAAACCGAAACTACTTTCTTGCCAACCCGATTGAATAGAAATGTATAAAAGAAAAATCGGTTTAAGATGGATGAAAGTTTATAAAAAGTAGCAAGAAAATAGTATTTACATACTAAAAAAAGCCAAAATGTAGTGAAGGATATAGAAAATAGTTTAAACGAGAAAATAAACTAAAAGTTCAGAAATAGAAAAAAGTTTGAAAAGGTAAAACAAATTGTATTCATTTTACTGAACAATTTTAACAAACAGGGTCTTAAAAAATATTTTTAATAGAATCTATGAGAAATTTGGACGTAAAACTACAATCAATGAAGAAGAACAAAAACAATAAATTATTAGAAAAATAATTCTAAATTAATAAATTCCACTGAAATCGAAACAATTTGGTAAAAACTGTTGGCTTTAAAATTAAAATTTTTTAATTAAGTTTGATGAATGAAAAACTGTTGAAACTGGTGTGAAAATTTCGCAGACAAAGTAGTTGTTGAAATCGTAGCGCTGACACACGGCAATCGCGTTGGTTTTCGTGCTATCAACGCACTCTGACACTTCAACTTTTAGTGTCGTGTCATTCGCTTTGTCAGCGAGTGCGAATTTTAATCGACACAGAATTTTGCTGAAACTTCGCACGCAGCTAACGAATTCGAGCAGCAGAGCGCGCAAACAAGCCAGCTACACCCACACATGGCCACTCCACATGCACCTCATAAAACCACACCCACTTTTGCCCATACACACATACACCCAAAAAATATGTGCGAGGTGAGCCGACGCGTTCACCAACTGCATTGCGGCATTACAGCGCTTGCGGTTACATGCGGCGCGATGTGAAAGAGATGCGGGTGGGTGAGAGGGGGAGGGGGTAGGTGTTTGGAATGAGTAGCGCCGCAACCTGTGCTCACACTATCGACAACCGCGACGACAACATTTTCATTTAAATGAGTTGCCTTTGTAATAGTTTTGTCGCGCGCACAACGGGCGCGAAGACCACCCAATCACACACACACACACACACACACGCACACACTTAACTGCCGGCGCAGATGACAAGGCAGAAAGAGAGTTGCTGGAAGCGAAATTAGAGGAAAGAATTTCAGTGCACTGCAAAGCAAATTTAATGGAGGCACCTGCGAAGAAGAAGAAGAAGCAAATTAAGAAAAGTCGGTAATGGTTTCCATTTCGTTTTCAGTTCTTACGGCCCAATTGTGCAGTCGATTTTTTTAGTGCTCGAATTTTTTTGGTTTGTGCTCGTTTTGACTGCTTCTTTTTCTTTTTTGTTTTTGATTTCATTTTCCATTTTCCATTTCGCATGTCGCTGTCGCTGCTTTTTTTTTTAGACGAGCATTCTAATCGGATATGGTGAGTGGATTTCCCCCGCGACATGACCACAGACAACGCGCTGCCAGCAACGTCGAGGGGCCACAACGCTGCGACAAGGTGACTTTAGTTTATTAAGGTTGAAATGGAAAATGTGATGGTTCATTTAAATTTTTTAATTGTTTTTTGTGCTTGTTGCAATGTTGCCATGAATCATTGGCTTGCAGCGCTCAAACTAAACATTGCTAGTTGTTGTAGCTGCGGCTTTTCCCGCTAGTAGATGTTCGTTGAAATTCGCACACCACACCATAAATTATGGTTGGCTTTGGTGCTGCAGCTGCGTCAAGGCCGGTGCTCGAGCTGGAGCCCACATTGTGCCAGTGCTGAGCGTTTTTCGGCGTCATTAACATTTTTATTTACGACATCCATTTATGTGGTTGACCTGAAATTGCTTCTTTACCTATTTGTTGTGGTTGTTGTTGTTGTTTTAAAATTTGGTTAATTGCTTGAAAATTTCAAGATGTGCAAACCAATGAAATAAAATTCGTGCACTTTTGTTGCTTCTCGCGACTGGCGTCAGGGCGTTCAGTGTGTGCAATCTGCTGCAAGTAGAGATTAATAAGTGCGATTTATTTTAATATTTGTGGAATCCTTGTAGACTTAGAAACTTTTCTAAAGGTTTAAGTTCAATGTTCCTTTGTTCATGTTTGTCCTGAGTGGCCCTTAAACCTGAGTTCACATCCTTGAGAGAAGAAGTTGCCTGAGTAAGTTCAAGATTAATTTTCGTCTTTGTTAAGTAGTCTGTGAGAATTAGTATTCAAAGACTGAAAAATTAAATTATTTAATATTTGCATTAGGTTTGGTAGAAGATCTGAGCGGCAGCTGAGGCTTAGTGGTTAATGAGATTGAAGATCGACTCAACCAAAAATTACACTGCACAACAGCATGTCTCTTGCATGGAGTTTTTTACATGAATCTGAATCGTTTTTCCACACTGATTTCAAAACCATACTCCGTTTTTATGTAACAGCTCTAGTTTTCGCAAAAAATGGGCGTGTCACTTTTTCGAATTTTCCTCGGCTTTTTTCTCGTTTTCGACTATAATTTCTCAACCAATAATCCTATCAACTTGTTTTTTAAATAGTTACAGTAACAACATCTCACGCCATCTTTTCTGACATTAATCAATGTTATGCGTTCTAAATTGGCGTTGTAATAAGGTTTCGAAGTAGGAAAATATTGAATTTAAAGGCGTTTTCTCCGATGGCGAAAATTGTACAGATGTTTCATAAATCAAGTTATGAAGTATATGAATATCTTAAGAAGAAACATCAAGCAATATAACACAGCCAAATTATTTGGCGGAAATAATAGCATCGAAATAATAGCAAAAATATACCATAGCCATTTTCATCACTTTTCATACTTTTTCCTTAAAAAATTAGGGGCCTCAAAATATGCTCTTTTATATGTTCCATTTATAGTCTGAAATACAAGCAAAAACAAAAAAATTTTTAATTGCTCGGAACAAAAAAAATTAAAAGTGTTGCATACTTTTAGGCTCCTATTTTTTTAAGGAAAAAGTATGAAAAGTGTTGAAAATGGCTATACTACATTTTTGCGATTATTTCGATGCGAATGTGTATTCCGCCAAATAATTTGGCTGTGTTGTATTGCTTGATGTGTCGGCTTTCATTATACACCTAACTCGTTAATTGATCTACGAAAATTGTGTATGTTTTTGACCATCAAAGAAAACGCCTTAAAATCCCATTTTTCCGACTTTGAGGTCCAATTACCGCGGCATTTTAAAACTTATAACAATAAGTTGCATCGGAAAAGAAGCCGTGCGGTGTTGTTAATGCGATAAGGTGAAAATCATATCAATCGGTGTTTTGGTTTAGAAATTACGATCAAAAATATGGAAAAAGTAGAGGAAAACTGAAAAAATGACATGGTACCTATATCTCACAAACTAGAGCTACTAAAAAAAAAGCTACTGAGGGTAGATTCGAAATCAGCGCACCCAAAGTAAGAAACAGTAGAAATGGAGTTTTTCTACAGTTTTTCTAGAAAAAAGTGTTTTTTTGTTGTGGTGTGTAATTAAAAATTTGTCTGTGGATCTTTTACCTTTCGACAGAAAACAACGAACTACTGCAAGCGAAAACAGTTCCCTATGAAAAGCTTGCAGGACTTCAATTCCATTCATGCACGAATTCCACGTTTTCTCACCTTTCAACAGGAAATGGCAAGAGAAAACAATTCCCTATGAAAGGCTTGCAGCGACATTCGCTCCATTCATGAACGAATTCCTTGTCAACATTGCGCAAATTTGTAGCTTCAAATCCTGACTTTCTTGGAAAACGAGCTTGAAATAAGTTAGGTTAGGTTGAGCCGGAATTGACAGAAACACTTTTTGCCTTTCACCTTTCAACAGGAAATGACGAACCACTGCAAGTGAAAACAATTCCCTATGAATAGCTTCTGAAAAGCTGATTCTTGCAATCATAAATAAATTCGACTTCTTTTTACATTTCAACATGAAAAGCTTTCTTGTCAACATTGCACAAATTTGTAGCTACAAATTCTGGCTTCCTTGGAAAATAATCCTGCAATAGGCTAGGTTGAGTTGGAACTCACAGAAGCACTGTTTGTCTTTTACTTTTCAATGGATAATGGCGAACCACTCTAAGCGAAAACAATTCCCCATGAAAAGCTTGCAGGGCATTCGTTCCATTCATGAACGAATTCTACGTTTTCTCACCTTTCAACAGGAAATGGCGAACCACTGCAAGTGATAACAATTTCCTATAAAAACTTGAAGGGACATTCGCTCCATTCTTGAACGAATTCTTTGCCAACATTGCGCAAATTTGTAGCTTTAAATCCTGACTTCCTTGTCTCGGTAGGCAATTGAGAAGCAGAGACCTCTCTCGACCGACAAAACATGCACTCTATAGGACTCCTATTGTGCTCCTCTCCTCCTCGGTGCTCCTCTATGGCACAGAAGCATGGATACTGTCGCTTAAGGACATAGCAACATCCGGCGACTGCGCTGGTTTTTTCATGTCCCTCGTATGGACTCTGAAGCTCCGGGCAAAAAATTGTTCAACGCGGTAGTTGGAGGTCGATTGTCTCCGATGGAAGAACCAAATCGAGAACGCACACTGCTACTACTTCTCGTCTCTGCAACTTTTCAGCAATCATTTGAAAGTAAACCTAGTTTTCTTAGATCTCTAGGAACTTTTTTTTTTTAGAGACAACAGTTGTTTTGAAAGCTTTAAGATCACTTTAGCCCGAAATAAGAACACCGATAGAGTAACGTCAGGCGTTGCAATATGTTCACATTTATTATAGATTGACCATAGAAAATAGCAAATAACTTATTGTGCAGTTCAAGAAAATCTCCAACATTTCATTTCATCCTATAAAACCCAAAATTAGCATAAGTATCTTGAGACAAATTATTAATCATTAATTCGTTCACTATTTCAATTCAACATCTCTTTTAGGTTTTCCTTAAAACGAAAGTTAAAAAAACAGTCAACGGCAAAAAGCAAAGGCATTGACCCGGGCCAAGTTCTACTTGGACGGGCGACCGATTACACCGTGCGACATAAATTAAAAAAATTGTTCACACCGGGAAAAATCCATATGTGCGTCAAACTAGAGACCAAATATAGTAATATTGCGTACTCAGTTTTTCATTTCTACATCCTTTGTCCTTTTAAAAAGACTTCAAAATTTCGAAGGGGATAAAAAATGAAAAAAAATATAAAAAATAATTAACCTCGTTAGAATATGGCAATATGTATATCAAATGAAAGAGGGAAGGCTCAAGAATAAAAATAAAATTAATTTTTTGTCTATTTGTAAAAAAAGGATATGAAAAAGTTCCTTTGAAAATTTTAATCCTTTATATCCTTGAAGATTTATATAGAATTTTCTTGAAAAGTAAGTACGTTAAATCTCCAAATCTCCCTGATCACGTGTCAATTTCATTACTCTAACTTTATTGGTTCGAAAGTTATTAAAAAAAGGCGGAAGCTGCAATTCTAATGAAATACAAAATTTATATTTTATTTGAGTATCAGTATTTTAAATAATAAAAAGATACCAAATCAATGAAGCGAGAATAATGAAATTTTGACACGTGATCAAGGAGATTTTGGGTTTTAACATACTCACTTTTCAAGAAAATTCGATGTAAATTTTCAAGGATATAAAGGATTACAATTTTCCAAGGATCTTTTTCATATCCTTTTTTTACAAATAGACAAAAAATTAATTTTATTTAAATTCTTGAGCCTTTCCTCTTTCATTTGATATACATATCGGCATATTCTAAGGAGGTTAAGTATTTTTTATATTTTTTTTTATCCCCTTAAAAATGTTGAAGTCCTTTTAAAAGAACGAAGGATGTAGAAATAAAAAACTGAGTATGCAGTATTACTATATTTGGTCTCTAGTTTCACGCACATATGGAGTTTTCCTGGTGTGAAAATTTTTTTTAATTTTTGTCGCACAGTGTTATCAGCGTTGCGCATAGAGGTGGCGTCATGGTTGATTGTGCTGTGTCCTTGCTGGCTAATCGTGCAGAAATGGCAAATGTGGATAAAAAACACTTGACAGCATGAAAAGGAATTAAATGTTCATGGTGTGCAAAAACACACACTAAGCCTTTCGATAAAAACTTGGACACACACATTCATGCATCGCATTAAGTATATGAAGAACAGTTTTTGTATGTGTTTCGTATGGGTTTTTCAACATGTTGAACACATTTACATGTTG
Organism: Melieria picta; assembly: GCA_964056695.1. Taxonomy (NCBI): domain Eukaryota; kingdom Metazoa; phylum Arthropoda; class Insecta; order Diptera; family Ulidiidae; genus Melieria; species Melieria picta. Next base: position 137,925,409 of record OZ057398.1, read on the forward strand.
ACATGTCGTAGCAACGAATCTAAATGAACTTTGCTAGAACAAAGTCCAAGTCATTTAACCACAAATCTGCACAAAGAATATTTCTTTTGGTAGCTAAGAGATGATGGCGCATTCAAAAGCGCTGCAAAATTTTTATGAAATCAATACTAAGTTGTATTAGCATTTACATTTAATGTAATGAATGCAAAACGGTGCACAAATATACAAACAATCATTGTAAATAATTCAAGTAAATAAGGCAGACATAAAAATTAAATGCAGCATTCAAAGTAAGCACAGATCGACAGACAGAGAACGTCTGGTAGAGTGCCATGAACTTGAAAATCCGCCAGCGGGCAGCGACTATTTTGGGCGGCAATATGCCGAATACGCAGAAAAGGGAAACGACATTTGCTCGCGCGCACACACACACACAGACACACAGACACACGCATGTACGAGAGACGACAGCTTAGGCGGAACCGAACGCGAAGACGAGTGGGGAATGGGACCGAAAGCGACAGCCAGCCAGTCAGGCAACAACACGTGCCACAAACAATTAAATAAACAGCAACGAAAATGTATTGCGAATTGAAAAATGAAATGGCAACGCTGGCGGCGAGGGCGGCGAGGGCGGACGCAAAGTTGAGAAGAGAATCGCAAGCGGTGCAAATATCGAGTGGGACCGTATGATTGATGTTGCATGCGACGCGACATTCAACCAAGGCGAATGTGAATGCCACACACACACACACACACACACACACGCACAGGCGAACAGAAAGCAGTGCTAAAATACGCGCACGCAGCGCTGTAATGAGCAAATAAACAAATAAATGTCCGGAATGTTGTTTGCCTTTGTAAGCGCTGCGGTTCAAGTTGATTGAAAAAACAACAACAACAACAACGACCACAAAAACCAAAAATACAAAAATCCCATATGGGAAGGAAAAATGTGCGCAGCTCCGAGAAGCCACAACGACGAATGTGCGTGCACATGTGTGCGTTATTTTTTTCTGTGAATGTGTTTGTGTCATTTGCGTTCGCCGCTCAGCGCCCACAACACAACACAACACTTGCAGCCAGCAACGGCAGAGTCATAAATAAGCCACGATTCACGCCGCTGTCCAACTCTTTTGTGGAAAGTTCGATTTGATTTATGATAAATGTGCGTTGATTTATTTCTTTCGAATTTCGGCCTTTGCACGATTTCACTTTTTTTTGGTCCTTTGATTTTTGTTTTGTTTTTCCTTCCGGCGCATGCGAAACCCGCATGCCGACTGCTGCCCAATCGACCGCAAATCAGGAAGCGTATGCAAGATAAATAAATATTGTTTGCATAAATTGGCAGCAGCTATCGTTGTGGTTGTGGTTGTGGTTGCTGTTGTGGCCGCATGTGCCGACATCGACGCATCCTTATACATATGTACATACATATGTATGTATGTGTGTGTGTGTTTCTGCCAAAGTCCTCTTCGCTCGCTCCAATGTTTTGAACATCTAGTTCGATTTTTTAATGTCCTTTGCCTTTATTGCGGTTTTTACTGTTTCACTTTCATTGTCTATGTGCTGTATGGTTGATATCCTCCTTGTTGTTGTTGTTCCTGCTGCTGCATATTTATTTAGCAATATTCAAATATTTCACCAATAAATGTTGCACCATGTCTGTCGTCTACCGGCTGCGCAATGTTTGCCCCAAAACATAACAAACAAACATTAAAAAAAAACAATAAAAAAAACTGCCACACTTAATCATAGAAAAACCACATAAAATGCGAAAATTTGCGCACATGTTCGGCATTTTGAAAACGTGTTTCGGCCGCAGAAAATTGAATTTCTCTCAAAACAGACAACGCAATGCATAAATTGCGATTTGGCAGCTATGCAAATTGCCCCAAAAGGCGGCAACTCGCGCGCATTTAAATTGCATTCAATTTCATTTTGATTCGGCCACCAGTGGTCGCTGATACTCGTAAAATGTTGGCGCTTCATTTGTACAGTTTTCCTTATGAAAATTTATTGCTTCTTGATTTATGATTCTCTAACAGAGCACAAAAGTTGCGCACTGATGAGCAAAGATTCAACGGTGCTCGCTGTTTGATGGTGTCGCGTGTGGGTTGTCCTTCCTGGTATCAAAGTGAGATCTCGAAGGAATTTGATGCAATAAAATAATGAGAAATGCTGATGAGTTTTTTCACTCTGCTTACCTCATTTGAATCTATCAGTAATGGCATTAAAAAGCATAGCAAAAAGTCCTAAGCATTGGAATCCTTTTCTATCAATCACATCGCTAACGAGTTCGGAAAGTACATTTAAAAAATGCTTTTTAGTGCTCATTAGTGGAATTTGGAAAATCGATTTAGTTGTTGAAGAAACATTAATGATGAGGAAATATATTGTTGAAAAAATATAAACAAAAACGATTGCTTAAATTTCGGTTTTAATGGGTAGCAAAGTTGAATTACTTAAAAAAGCAATAAAAAAATGCATTCATTAAATGAGTTAATGTAATCAAAAAAGCTATAAAAGCGTGTGCCATGCCCATTACCGGCTGTAAGCATTTATCAACTAACAGTTTACTTACTTAAAAGATCTTCTTCGTCTCCGTCTGTGGCCCATCTGGCGAAGAAGTTGGCTTCCATGGGTGAGATGGATTGCGTATCAGAATCAGACTGAATCCATCTCCGAGAGACTACATTCGGCTGCCCGGTTGTTGTGGTTATCCTCGACGGCGTCAGACGATGGTTTCGCCAGTTCCAGCTCGTCCTTCTTGTATATCTTCAGGAAAATAGAGAAAGCCGCCTCTTGGAACTGATTCCTCGTTTAGGATAACAGTGACACTCCTTGATTTCCCATTGAATTCTTTGGAAACCCATATTTTAAATATGAATATTCCAAATTTTGTATTAATACAAATGACTTCATTACATTTACGCTAACATGAATTCTGATGAAAATGTTTTAAAAAATCATAGTTTGACTAGTACCAAAGCTCCTCAACTGTTCTGTGTGTACACACATCAGTATTGATGTGCAAACATTTTAGCTTAAAAAGACCAGCGTTTTTTATTTCTATTTTAATTTTTGCGAAAAAATTGATGTGCAAAATTGTAGCTTGAAAAGACCAGCGTTTTTTATTTCTATTTTAATCTTTGCAAAAAAATATTTATAAATCCTATAGATGCCGCAAGTCAATTGCAGCATTAACGCTATGTGACTGGCTTTTAAATATTTAATCTCTTGCAAAACAGGGATAAACAATCTGACTGTTTATTATACGGAAAAAGGTAATCAATTTGCATTCGAAAACGCGCAAATGCCATGACAAAAAAAATTTAAAACTTTTCCGCAAGCAATGAAGAGTAAATGATTTGTTGAATGTTGTGAGTTAATACCAGAAAACAGGCAACAAAATATTGGCGCGTTTTCCGTTCGTACTTTATTTCAGCTTCATACTATCGCACAGCATGAAGAATGGACAAAACGTGAAAAATAAAAACAAAATATAATAAAAAAAAATGCTGCCATGAAAACCAACCAGTGAGTTGTGTAAAAAAATTTGAAATAATCTGCAAGAGAGGAAAAAACAGAAACAAAATAATCAATAAATTTGTGCACACTAATAAATTTCAATGTAAATACGGATTGCGGCACAGCAACGGCAGATACAAACGGACAGACTATTGGAACGACAGACAGCCGCTCCGGGAGCACAGAAGTTCATTTATGAAAAAAGTATAAATTGATCAAACGAAAAAGGCGAATGTTTATTTTCAACATAATTTTGGAAAATCAAAAGTACTTTATCGATAGTAAAATATGCTTTTTTAATGCAAATTCAATATGATTCGCTGTGGAATTGCGACACAGTCCGACGTACTTGGAACAGTGGCGGAAAGGTGGTTAAAAAATTAAAGAAAAATACAACATACAACAATGTGTCAATTAAAAATTAAAACTTAAAAATTTAAAAGTAAAAATTAACAATTTAAAACTAAAAAAATAAATTGTAAAATGAAAAAATTTAAAATTTAAAATTTAACTTAAAAAATTTAGATTTAAAGAAAAAAAGAACACAACAAAAATACAACATTTTGTTGTTGAAAAATTACTTGTTTTAATGGGGAATTCTAGACAATGTGTCAATTAATAATTAAAACTCAAAAATTGAAAAGTAAAAATTAACAATTTAAAACTAAAAAATTAAATTTTAAAATTAAAAAATTGAAAATTTTAAATTAAACTTAAAAAATTTAGATTTAAAATTAAAAACAAAAGCAAAAATAGAAAAAGAAATAAAATTAAAATTAAGATTAAAATTAAAATGAAAATGAAAATTAAAGTTAAAGTTAAAGTTAAAGTTAAAGTTAAAGTTAAAGTTAAAGTTAAAGTTAAAGTTAAAGTTAAAGTTAAAGTTAAAATTAAAGTTAAAGTTAAAGTTAAAGTTAAAGTTAAAGTTAAAGTTAAAGTTAAAGTTAAAGTTAAAGTTAAAGTTAAAGTTAAAGTTAAAGTTAAAGTTAAAGTTAAAGTTAAAGTTAAAGTTAAAGTTAAAGTTAAAGTTAAAGTTAAAGTTAAAGTTAAAGTTAAAGTTAAAGTTAAAGTTAAAGTTAAAGTTAAAGTTAAAGTTAAAGTTAAAGTTAAAGTTAAAGTTAAAGTTAAAGTTAAAGTTAAAGTTAAAGTTAAAGTTAAAGTTAAAGTTAAAGTTAAAGTTAAAGTTAAAGTTAAAGTTAAAGTTAAAGTTAAAGTTAAAGTTAAAGTTAAAGTTAAAGTTAAAGTTAAAGTTAAAGTTAAAGTTAAAGTTAAAGTTAAAGTTAAAGTTAAAGTTAAAGTTAAAGTTAAAGTTAAAGTTAAAGTTAAAGTTAAAGTTAAAGTTAAAGTTAAAGTTAAAGTTAAAGTTAAAGTTAAAGTTAAAGTTAAAGTTAAAGTTAAAGTTAAAATTAAAATTAAAATTAAAATTAAAATTAAAATTAAAATTAAAATTAAAATTAAAATTAAAATTAAAATTAAAATTAAAATTAAAATTAAAATTAAAATTAAAATTAAAATTAAAATTAAAATTAAAATTAAAATTAAAATTAAAATTAAAATTAAAATTAAAATTAAAATTAAAACTAAAATTAAAATTAAAATTAAAATTAAAATTAAAATTAAAATTAAAATTAAAATTAAAATTAAAATTAAAATTAAAATTAAAATTAAAATTAAAATTAAAATTAAAATTAAAATTAAAATTAAAATTAAAATTAAAATTAAAATTAAAATTAAAATTAAAATTAAAATTAAAATTAAAATTAAAATTAAAATTAAAATTAAAATTAAAATTAAAATTAAAATTAAAATTAAAATTAAAATTAAAATTAAAATTAAAATTAAAATTAAAATTAAAATTAAAATTAAAATTAAAATTAAAATTAAAATGAAAATTACAATTAAAATTAAAATTACAATTAAAATTAAAATTAAAATTAAAATTAAAATTAAAATTAAAATTACAATTACAATTAAAATTAAAATTGAAATTGAAATTGAAATTGAAATTGAAATTGAAATTAAAATTAAAAATTGAAATAGAAACAGAAATAGAAATAAAATTAAAACTAAATTAAATTTAAAATTAAAATTTGAATCAAAATTGAAATTAAAAATAAATATAAAAACAAAATTCAAATTCAAAATAAAAAAAATTAAATTTAAACCTAAAATTAAAAGTACGTTAAAAATTTAAAAATTAAATAATGAAAATTCAAAATTTAGAATTTAGAATTTAAAAACTAAAAAATACAAAGTCAAAAGTTTTAAATTTAAGAATTAAAATTAAACTTTTAAATTTTAAAGTCAAAATAAAAAATAAAAAATCTAAAAAGGAAATAATTAAAATTAATATATATATATACACGTATAACATAATTAAATTTAAAACTAAAACAATGAAATTAAAATTAAAAGTTAAAAACTGAAGACTAAAAATTAAATGTTAAAATTGAAAATTAAAAACTAAAAAATAAAAAATAAATATTAAAAATTTACAATTTACAATTTCAAAAATTACATAATAAAAATTAAAAATTTAGAAATTACATTTAAAAATAAATATATAAAAACTTGAAACTGAAAAATTTAAAATATATAAAAAATTAAATATTAAAAATTTAATATTAAAAATTAAATATTAAATTAAAAATTAAAAATTTAAAGTAAAAGTTCAAAATTGAAAATTTAAAGTTAAAATTTGATGATTAAAAAATATAAATTAAAAAATATAAATTTAAAAGTTAAAAATTAAGAATAACGAATTTAGAAGAAAATTGAATTAGAAATTGAAAATTGAAAAAGTTAAAGTAAAAATTTAAAATTAAAAATCAAAACTTAAAAACTGGCACATCCATTCAGTAGCAATCTAAACTATAACACTACTAATTTACTACTACTAATTTACTACAATTTTCAAATATCTATCAAATATGTTCTAAAGACCCCACTGGAGAATCCAGTACCTGTGGAGTTAAAAAACATAAAAAACAAATAAAATATTAAAAATAAAAAAATATAAATAAAATCCAAAAGTACAAAATTAAAAGTTAAAAATTTAAATTTAAAATTTTTTTACCACCCTTTTTATGTCATTACTCCACGGTTCAACATCAGTGCTGCTACTTAATACAGAGCAGCAGAAGTCATCAGGTCAGCGGAGCAGATGGAACGCACCGGCGGGCGGGATTGTTGCTTCAGAATTTAAAAATATAAACAAAAACAATAAACCACAAGCAACGCACAGTCGCCTACAATTAGGAGACGCTACCGCCTCCTCTCCAGAACATGTGCGGCCACTCATAAAAATAGCACAGAATGCAATCGGCAAAACGTGGAGCGAAATGTGAATGACAAAAATGCGAAAACACGGCGCATGAACAGATCGTAAAAGAGGCCGTCGAAGACGCGCGCATAAAATCAACAATAAAGAGCGCAAAATACAATAACAATGAAATTACTTAATGAAAATTGTCGCACATGCGGCGATGGTGTTTGCTCATTTGCGCGGCGTGTTTGTTTGCTTCGAGCGCGATGTCAACGGTTTGGCCGTCGTTGGTCTGGTTCGGCATTTCTATTTGCCTTTGTTGTTGTTGTTTTTCTAGTTATTTTGTGTGTTTGTTTTTGGTTTTTGCCGTCTGGATTGCGGCGTTGGCGGCACTGGCGACGGTGTCAATTGCAGTGATTTTAAATTTAGTGCTCGCACTTCCGCTCGCCACTGTCGCCGCTGCCAGCGTAATCGATGCGGAGGTGATTGCTGGCGCTGGCCCAACATGTGTGCTCCATTCACACTGTGTTTGTGTGTGTGTGCGTGCAGTTGTTTGCGGTAAGGCGCAACAATAACTTGGACATAATGTTTTTGCTTTTCCAAAGTGTAAATAACCAACCCCACTGTTTCGATCGCTCTTTACTTTGGTCCTACGCATTTTTTATTTTTTTCTCCCTACAAAGGACACAGTGATGGCACATTTGAGCGCAAGCGAAATTGTTGATTCAGTCGTAATAATTCTTGACTTGTTTACACTTTGTGAATTGCTTGGCTAAGATTAGAAGTGGCCGTTGGCGCACTCAATCAGGTGCGGCTGTACGCAGCCACCAGCACCAAATTGATGCGTGTGAGTAATGAGCAAAATTATTGGGTAACCAATTTCTGAAATACTTAAAAAAAAAAATTACATTAGAAGCCGTTTTAAAAAGATATTAGATGAATGATCATACTTTTTAATGTTTCTATAAATATTTAAAGAAATGTTTATTGGTTAGTGATATGCTTTGAGTAGCTTTTTTCAAAACCAATCTTTCTGTTTGTGATATTTAGTCCTTTTTTTCATCTTATGAAGTACAATTTTTTTTTTAATATAAATGATTTTTTTTTGTTAATTGCCGCCTCAATAAACTGTTGTAAAATATTTGGTTCATAAAATTTTGAGTTCGAACTTTTATTTGAAATGGTCGGAATCGGAAGCATTCCGAAGAATTTTTTTCACCAATTGATTGAGGTTAACTCTAGAACGACCATAGGAGGTAAAACCACTTAATTGGGGTCTTTTAACCCATTAAAGCCGGGTACCAGTTCCGCCCATACAATTTTGATAAAATTTCATACACAACCTGGAATTGACCCAAATTGATCAGAAACAAAATTCATCAGCTTTCTATCTCTGCACGTTGTGAGATATTCATTGCGTATTTTTTACCCATTAGGCAGCAATGGTAGCTTTTTTCCATACTTTTTAAAGTGATCAGCTAACCACGTGAACAAGAGATGTATTGTTTACAGGTGAGTTAGGAGGCAGATTTTTGTGAGGTTCTCCGGAAAATTCACAATTTTTGGAGTCTGGTAACTCTAGCTAGATGGCGGAATTTTAGGGTGACCTCCACTAGACTAAGGTAGCTCCATCTTTACCCCAACCATCCCTATCAATGATTTTGAGATATCTCTACCACGAACTTTTCTGTGATTTTTTAAAAAAATCAGTTATCATGGGTAAAATTTTACCCATTAGGCAGCAATGGGTTAAATTTAACTAGTAGGGCTTGGTGACTTTGCATGTATGATTTTCATAATTTCATTGAAATAATATTTGCTTACTTTATGATTTTGCCTAATTTTAGGTTATGGTTAGGTTAGGTTATGGTTAGGTTTCATGGTTCATATAAATTTCTAACAAATTTTTTTTCTGATCTGATATTGATTTTCGAACACTGAAAGACATGTATTGAATTATTTCTGGTTTTGAATACAATAAGCCCAACAAAAAAAAATTCTTTTAACCCATTGTTGACTTTCTTAGATTTTGATGCAATAATACTTCCCTAACTATTTTTCAATTGAAAGGTTTTCGCAATTTTTTACGTCAATAGGCTCATTAACACTAGAAAGGCCATTCTTTAGTATTTCTATCAACTTTTGCTTTGATGACTTTTATTTATTTTACCGTGAAAAATTTTATATTTTTAAAAATGTAGAGTAAGTTCGGGTAATGTGATATACCTGTTTGTTTTACAGCGATTCCCGACACATTTTGCCTTAAAACACACCTTTTTTGTCTCAAACTGTTCACTGATGCATTATTTAGTATATCTATGATTATTAACTCTTTAAGATAAACTGTTGAGAGTTTTTTAATTAAAAATCAAAATATCCAAATATTGGCGGGTAATGTGATATACCCGAAAAAACGTTAATTAACAGACCTATTAATTTCAAACTTGGTGAAAATACTCCAAATCAAAAATAATTAGAGACGTGTTTCTCATTTTTTTGGAAAATCACAATCTGAAGGGGTAAACCAAGGGTTAAAAATTTTTATCGAGAAACATGATTTCATGGATTTTTTTATCTAAAACTTAACCATAACAGATTTTTGAGAATATTCCACTTCAAATATTATAAAATAAAGTATATACACATGTCTGTATACAAATAGTATTACTGTCATAAGTTTGGGTACTGAGATGCTATATATCACATTACCCGAACTTTGGTATATCACATTACCCGAAATTGACTTTTTGTGAAAAAAATATTATAGAAAAACAATAATAATTTTGTTAAGAAGAGCGTATAATCGATATCACTGATTTACTTCTGATTAGCCTCGAACTTTTTAATACAATTTTTTTGTACCTTTTATGCTGTCAAACTTCGTAACTAAAAACTTGTGCTTGTACTCAAAGCACTTCATCACACTCACTGTAAACTATTTACTCAAGCACATTCAAAATCATGCAGCACGATATTTTTAGCTGTTATGATGTTTTAAAAAGGTTAATTTTGAAAAAAGTCAACGCACCTGTGAAATAAGCCACTATATCACATTACCCGACCATATCACATTACCCGAACTTACTCTATTTTGTGCAAAATTAGCCAAATCTGATGTGTACTTTTCCAAATATCAGCGAATATGAAGTCTTTGTAGGTATGGAAATCTTGCGGTCTTTCTAGTGTTAAATCATGTTTCCCTAAACAAATTGTTAACCCATTGTTGACCCCTCTAAATTTTGATTTACTAAAAAGTGTGTCGAATTATTTCTCATTTGAAATGCTTTCACCAAATTTATAGTAAAAATTCCTTTGAATTCAAGTTTCCCCATACAAACTTTACAACCCTCATTGATCCCGTCATATTTTGAGTTTCGAAAAATAAAAAACACATGTTAAATTAAATTCTATTTCAAATATTTTCACCAATTTTGAAGTCAATAGGCCCATCGGTTCATGTTTTTTTTCATAGTCTTTCCATATACGAACCTTAACCCATTGTTGACCCCGTTAAATTTTGTAACAATTTTTATGATGAATCAGTCAGTCGAGACAAACAATTATATGAATATAGATTTCATATTGGTATAATTTTGTAAATGATTTTAGTTAATTAACTTTCAATTACACTTCTGTTGGTCTGTGAGACTAAAAAAATATATGCAAAATTCATTTTGCTGTTGCTTAAGCTTGGAGACTAATTGGTGGCAGTAATAAATTTTATTGCAGATAATCGGGGTTTGACTTTATTTTCGTAATCCCCTTTCTTTTGATGTTACCCCTAATAGCGTCTTTGGGCTTTCCTTCTCTTTGCAGCCTCCTCTGTTATATTTGAGGCTGTGTTATGGCCACGTTGACAGCTGCGGTTCTTACAGTTCTGTTATCCTTTATGCTGGCTTAAGGGGGTCTTCTGTAGTAACACTTTCAAAAAATCGGTTTTTTTTTTTTTGCATTTTTCAACAGATAATGTATTTATCTATCCTATACAAAAAGGTTTTTAAAGATTTCGGACGGGAAACTGGTTTTTTCAGGGGGGTTTGTGACTCCGCTGAGTTTGGCGCGCTCCCGGCGTGCCGTGCTTTAAATGCGTTTTTCTCGAAACCACGTTTTTCGGACTGGTTCACACGATTTATAATGATTGAGCAAACGGATTTCAATAATTTTTTTTTTCAAATGCTCAGAACTGTTGTCGCTATCGTCCGACGAGCGGTTTTTTCGATATTAATATTTACAAGTTTTGAATGAATTTTTTTTCGTCGAAAAAATTGGCCAAAAAAAATTTTTCAACTTCCGAGTTGCGCTATTTTGAAATTTATTATGAAAAAAAAAAAAACTCCCGTCGGACGATAAAAGCACTCGTATAGATTACAAAAAAAAAAAAATTTTTCAATTTCATTGTTTCAGACTGGTGCAATCGAGTGAACCGTCAACACATGTTTTTTTGGAGGGCATGACTTTGCGAGGCTGTAGTGCAGCAACTAATGTTTATTTTTACAAACTTAATACAGGATTTTGTAGTTAAAAGTACAATAAAACTTTTAAAAAAACCCGCATTGAAAAATATTAAATACTTTCTTTACAGCGAAAATTCGAAAAACGGCTAAAACAAGAGCCGTTACTACAGAAGACCCCCTTAATAGCATTGCTCTCGTGAATTCCAGCTGTTTATTTCATTATGCTATACTGTTGTCCCTGCCACTGTTTTGAAGCAATACGACAATGCCCAATGTATAGTTTAACTAGTTGCTGTTATTATCCTTTCTACATGCAATACTGTTATCCTTTCTGCTACCAAAAGACACTCAAACAATTCGAGTGGCTCCTAACAGCCAACACAGCAGCCGAACATGTATCAATTCCGCAACGTTTCATGCGAACATTTGCTGAACTCGACAAAAACTCGCATGCGATAAAAAAGTTGTACAGAGCGCCCGTTGAAATGCGCTGAGAAAATTGAGCGCATGTGAAATGTGCAAATGTGCTGAATCACACCAGCACTGAGAGCAGCAACCACGAGCCATTGCAATGTTAGCCGGCAGTGTGTTGGCGCGGACGCAGCAACTGATAGCTAAAGTGGGCGCTGCCGGCGTGGGGTGGACGCAGGTGTTGCATCCGGAAAGACCCGCTGACATAATCGAGTAATATACAAGCGGCGGGAACGTTGATTAGATGTGTTAACAGGCGCCAACTGATAACAGCGCTGCAGGGAGAGCGCGAGAGCGTAAATATGCTTGAAATTGCTCGCGGTAGCAGTTTGCAGAAGCTTGTGAGCCAGCGGCGCTGGCTGCACCCCCAGCTCACCGCTGCCGCTAACGACGACGACGACGACTGCGACCACGACGACGACGACGACGGTGGTGGTGGCGATGTTGGCGCGCCGACAGCTACACCGACGACAAGAACGACGACGACGACTACGACCAGCTGTGGCCGGCCAAGTGGGGCTGCTGGCAGCGAGGCACCAGCGTGCTGGTTCCAGTCGAAAATACTCCGTGCGCGAGAACGCCTCACAATTGAAATAGCGGATGCGCAATTTTTAAATTTGTGGGCCACAGCGTAACGGTTGAAAGTTGAAAAGTTTTGAAAATCGCTACAGCGCCAAATGGATTTTCGTAGATTTGCCCAAAGTGTGCCGCGAGCGAATGCTGAAAATTAAAAAAATTGAAATAGAAATTTGCACACTACTAATTGTTGTGCTTTTGTGTGTGCGTGTGTGTGTGTGTGCGGATGCGCGTGGAAATTGGCCGAAGGTCAAGTCCGTTGGTGGTTAGTGAAAAGTGCGGTCGAAATTCAAGTGTCAAGCGTCAGTCGACTTCAACACCTGCACATGATTTCTTACTTGCAACCGAATGCAATTGCAACAACAAAGGTGAAGTGGCACAAAAAATAAAAAAAGTTAATTGATTTAGAAATTTGATTTTGCTTGCGAAAAGTGTGAATTTGTGAAAAAAAAATAAATTGAATTGCAGTGCAACGCTTCGCTGCGCCCACACTTGCAAAAGTCAAAAGCAAAATAATAGAAAATATCTGAGGTGCAACACGATTCGCCAAGCGGCACAAGTCAAGCGGAATGCGGCGCCTGGCGTGTCGGTGCCGCAGTGCGGCGCGTTAAGTGGCAAAGATGCGCTCGACGCCATATGCGCATAAATTAAGTTTACTATCAAACAACAACAACAATAATAATAATAATAACAAACAACAACAACAACAGCGACAAGTGCAACCATAGCCACAACGATTAAACAGTGCAGCCATCTTGTTGCGTTCAGTATTGGAATTTGTTGTTCAATTTTTTTTTTCGCATTAATATCAGTTGACCAGCGCGAATAATCGCCCACACAAGAAACTTGCAGCCGCCAAGTGACAACAACTCCAGCGTCCAGCAGCTCTGAAATATATAAACGGCGCGCAAAGTGTACTTGGAGTATATTGCAATACTTTTTTGCTGCCCAGCAACTTTAAAAGTTTTGCGCTACAGTGAATGTGAAAGGTAGGTGCAGCAAATGTTTGCTAAAAATAACTAAAAGATAGACCAATGGTTTCAATTTTGTAAAAATTTAAAAATTTTTGATCCAAATTCGGACATATTTAACCATCGAATGCATAGGTCAGCCTTAAGATGAGCTCATAAGAATAAATGTTAATATCTTCAAATTAAACCACAAAACAAGTTTTTAAACGACAACTTATGCAAAGTTTTTTTGCTAATATTTAATAGAAATGTTTTTCAAAGCAGTTCTCTGCTAGTTGCTAGAAACTAAAACAGAAAATAGATAGAAAATAGAAATAGACAAGAAAATAGCTGATACCTTGGGATAGGTCAGGTTTTTGCGGCGGTGAAATTCAAAGTTGCGTTTACATAGCAAAAGTGCGTCATTTTAGTATCGCAACCTGGAGACGTTTGGTGAGAAAAGTGCAAAGGGTACAAAGTATTAGGTCGAAAAATTTTAGAACTAGACAAATTTTAAGAATTTCTTGTTACTTTCAACTGATATAAAGAAGTACAAAATAATGAGTTAGTTTTTCTCTTTTTTCTAAATTCTTTCTCTTTTTGGATTAAACCCATTTAAGAATTGAAGAATCTTATGTTCAACATGAATAGTGTTAATATTTTTATCCTAATTAAGAAAGAAAACCCCTACAGGACATTAAAAAAGAAGAAGAAGTTACTTCCAACTCATTCATTCTCAAACTTAGAAGACAAGAAAAGCATAAATAATTCAGCACATATTTCATTCATTGTAGCCGAAAACTTCATTACTCATAAAATGCTTTTTAAAGCAACAAAAATCCATAGTAAACAAATGCGAACTATTTCTTATCTGTTTAATCTTCTTATCTGTTCGGCGTTCTTTGTAAATATGAAAGAATAAATGTAATTTATAATGATTCACGCTTTTCGTCAATAAAAAAAATGTTTATTAAAGTTTACGAAATACGAAAACTATACTTGTAAATATTTTTAATTTTCAAATATGTTTAATATTTGAATATTTGTAGATGCCATTCCAAAGAATTGCAACTGAATTCGTTGATCGAGTAGTGTTGAAGTCTTTTGCTTTTCATTGCATAACAATTATTTAATTTTGGTATTGTTTACATTTAGTTGTGGAGTGTAAAGGTAGCATGTTATCAGCTAAAACAGGCAATCGAGAATAATCAATTTAATGCTTTGTGTGTTAGTGGGGTCAGACGATCTGAGTGTTGAATTCAATAAACAGACTACTAGACACATGCATTTTTGGAGCTTGAAATATTTTTATTTAGTTGTTGTATTTGAAAATATTCTATAGAAGCGATTTGGTGAGCAAATTGAGTTGAATTGAATTAAAATTAATTAAATGAAATATCATAATTGGATTTAATTAAATTTAAATTAATCTTATTTGTTGAAACTAAACCGAATGACATATAAATCAGCTAGAAAACTTTAAATAATAATTCAAACTTTCGTCAACTGTAGATATCATCTGGTTGGGTTCTTGGCAAGACTGGGTTCATGGTTTGAGTCTCAACTTAAAAGTCTCCGAATGTGAAATCTGAGCCTTAAAACTATGAATAATAACTAAACTTTATTGCACAGTGTTGTCATCTTTTGGTCGTTATATGAGAACAGGGTTCGGGAGTTCGAGTATTAACTTAAATATCTCTGACTGTCAAATCTCACATATAAAGCTAAGTAACCAATAACCTAAGTGATGTCGCCTTTTGGTTTTGATATGACAACAAAGTTCATGGGTTCGAGTCTTAGCTTAGTAAATCACAGATTGTCAAAACTCATCCTTAACCCTTTCGCTATTTTGTTGCAACATGCTACTTTGTGGACGTCTGCAGCCTCTATGGTTGCAAGAATACATTTTTTTGTTGGTTTTTAGAACAGTTTGAAGTTTTAAGAAAAATACGAAATTAATAAACTGAATATTTAAGTTTAAAGAAGAGAAGTATACACGTTTTTTTAATGGTATATCTTGACATAGTAAAGGAAGAAGAAGCAGAACAAATTGGAGAACTTCTAAATTTAACGTTTTCTTTCAATTTAGATACTTTTTTCTTTAATTTTCGTTATGCGTAAAAAGTTTTATGTTTAAGTAATTATTACAGCCACAACGGTGTGGTTGCTCTCGTAGAAAAACACTCTAAAATACAGGGTCCGAGTATAAAAATTAAAAAATGTCTTATGGAATGATGCTAATATTATGTGGTTATATGGAAGCCTAAGACGTAAAATTTAAAATTTTACTCGTAACTTTCCCCAGTAAAAACCTGTAGCGAAAGGGTTAAAACTGTAAACAATAACCCAAACTTTATTGCATGGTGTTGTCATCTTCTGGTTGTAATATGAAAACAGAGTTCGGGAGTTCGACTTTAGATATCATCCCGTTGGGTTCATGGCAAGGTAGGGTTCATGGGTTTGAGTCCTAACTTAAAAATCGTTGACTGTGAAATCTCATCCTCAAAACGGTAAGCAATAACCCTAACCTTATGGCATGGCGTTGTCATCTGTTGGTTGTAATACGAAAATAGGGTTCATGGGTTCGAGTCTTAACTTAAAAATCGCTGACTGTCAAATCTCATTTAATCTGTAACAAAAACTTGATTGCATGGTGTTATTATCTTTTGGTTGTAATATAGGGTTTTCCAACAAGAGGTGTTATTTTGGTATTCAAATTTTTTGAGATAAATGATCGGATGTTTATTTCATAATAAAGAGGAAGGTATGCCGTTAATAATGAAAAACAACATCAGCCAAATGGTCACCACGACCACGCTTACAGGACCATATCCTTTTCATGAAATTTTCCATAACCAAATCGCAAAGTGGCTGCCCTATGTCCTCGATAGCCTCACGAATTCTATCTTTGAGGTCTTGAATCGACGCTGGGCTGTTGGCGTACACCTTATCTTTCACGTGGCCCCAAAGGAAGAAGTCGCAAGGTGTTAAATCACAAGATCTCGGTGGCCAATTGTGATCACCTCTTCCAGAGATAACACGGTCCGGAAACTTTTTCCGTACAATTCCAAAAAACGACGAGGAATCGACAAACATGGGTTTTCTTGAACACTTTGGGCTACAGCAGCAATATTCTCAATTGTTCTTGAGCGACGTGCACGGGTTTTATTCTTCACATCACTAACTTGTCCCAACAGCTCGAATTTGTCCACCAATTTCTGTATTGCGGTCCGACAAGGTGCTTCACGACGAGCCAAAAATGCTTTGGTTTTGCGAACTGTGACTGCAAGATTTTTACCATTTTTGTAGTGAATTTTAATAATTTCAATGCGTTGTTGAAGCGTGTATCGTTCCATTTTTAGTAATGGCGTAGTTTCTACTTGTCAAATGTCAAAGAATAAAAGCTTCAAAAGTGACAGCTAACGAAATACCGGGTGATTCAAAATAACACCTTTTGTTGGAAAACCCTATATCAAGACAGGTTTCATGTGTTCGATTCTAAACTTAAAAATCTTTTCAAAAAGCCAAACTTAATCTTTACAATTCAAGTAAAGTGTATCCCTTTTAAAACAAATCAAATAAATTTCAATACATTATCTTGAAATTTATCACACACACACACATTTTGGGACAAAATTCGTTGGATGCGTTGCCATGTGAATATGTAAATAAATTATGAAATGCCGTTTCATGCCACATTGGCCAACGAATTTGCCGCAAACTTGCGAAGGCTCATCAATATGTGGAAAACACTGTCAAGCAGTTCGATTTATAAACGTCAGAGAAGCGCGATGCTATTTCGGTCACGTCCCAACGGCAAAGCTGGTTAATGGCGTTTGTTGTTGTTGTTGATACGCCACAACCAAATGTTGGAGACGCGTATGCAATATTTAGGCAATCAGTATTGTCGGCATATTGCCGGCAATAGAAATCCATTTAAAATATTCATACGATTCCAACTGGTGCATGCGGCAAACGCGTTCGTTCGAGCGTGTCTCTGAATTTCTATTCACGCCGAACGAACGTGTGACTGCATTGCTGTTTGCCATTTTAATGGCATTCAATGCGAAATTATTAAATATTGCTATCGCCATTGTAATTGTTGCTGTATGGACTACTTAACACGGTGCACAAAGGGCGCGCTAAAAGCTATGAGTGGTCAGTCAGACGCCGTGTTGCGTTTATGTCGAATGAAGTTATTAGCGCCAACGGTAGCGTAAGCGCTTCTCGATCTGCTCCAAATCGGTTGAGACGTTTCACCGTTTGTTGGTTTTGTTGTGCGTTTAATGTGTTGACGCTGCATGTGGTAACTGTGCTAAGGCCTACCGTGTTGAGATACTTAATTTATGAGTATCACAAATATCTACAAATGATTAATGGAAATATTAAATACAAATCTAGTAAAATCAAAGCCTATTTTTGATTTATACATTTCGAGTGTTTGAAGGGAGATTTACTCGAGGATAGAATTTCAATATGGGGTTGTTGTCTTATACTCGAGAATCAAGAATCTGAATAGATTTTTCAGCGCTAAATAGCTTAAAAAGTGTTATGCAATAAAATGGATGCATGTCTTTTCTAGCGCTGAGTATTTGTGGATGTTCTACAATCTCGTCGCAATCTTCATTTGTGCAGCCTTAAACTTACTAGTGATACTTAATTGCTACAACAACTCAATAACGAAATTGAAGGATAGCTTCAAGTAATCAATTTTCTTTTGCGTGTGAATTTGTATGCAACTTGAAATTAACTTCAGTTTTATGAAGTTTCGGATCTTTTGTTGAAGAGACTCAATCAATGAGTTGTAGGTGGGATACAATCTTTTGTACGCTTGATAGAACCTTATAAGTCATGTTTAGAAGTCTGTTTTTGATATTTGTTTGAGGAACAACCATTCTTTTAGACAGATCAGAGTGAACTAAAGGGTGACCAGATAAGAACAATAAGAAAAAAAATTTAAAGAATCAAGAATCTGTTTTTGATATTATTTACAGTTTGCGTAGTCACCATTCTTATAGACAGATCAGAGTGAACTAAAGGATGACCAATAAGTCCGATAAGAAAAGAAATTCAATTAAAACAACAACTGTGTAAGATATCAAATTGTTTGTGGCTACATTCATGCCATTATGTATGAAAAAGCATATCGTTTAAGGTATCATGGCACGTTAGAAAGGGGAATTTTTAATGATTTACAAAATTATTAATTTTTCAGCTCCTTTATTATCAATCTTTTTGAAACTTTAATTTGAAACAAAAAAACAAAAAAGATTCATAATTAATAAGCTTTCGGACACAGGAATTCAGCAGAAAAATAAAAAACGCTAAAAATAAAAGGATAGGAGCTTTTTGAAAAAAAGTGTCAAAAATTGACTGCGTTTTTTACCTTTTTTCCCAGAAAAAGTACTTTAAGGGGGCTTTCCTGTTTTTCGGTTTCAAAAAATCGTTTTTTTTTACAGAAATCGATTTATAAATACTATAACAATATGAAGCCAAAGTTTCATAATGAAATATGCAATAGTTTTGAAGTTATAGCCAAAAATGTTTC
Organism: Melieria picta; assembly: GCA_964056695.1. NCBI lineage: Eukaryota > Metazoa > Arthropoda > Insecta > Diptera > Ulidiidae > Melieria > Melieria picta. Next base: position 137,944,183 of record OZ057398.1, read on the forward strand.
GGCGCGCACGCGTTTTTCTCGAAACCATGTTTTTGTGAGGTTTTTTACACTTTTTTTCGGATCTAATGAACCGATTTGGATAAAACTGAATTTCACGTGTTCACAAATGAATTCTCTATCGCACATCTAAAACTATGTAATTAATGAAAATGATGGTCAATTTGATTTCAGATAAACCGTACCCGAGAAAAGTGTAAAAAACTGGGAGTATGTTTTCCAAACACGGCAACATAAGTACTTGGCAAGCCGGCGGCCATTTTGTTTTTTTTCCCAAAAAAAAATTTTTTTCAACTCACTATTGTAACAACAAACAAAATAAAAAAGAATTACAACATTTTATCAAACTGTCTTTCCAAAATTAATTCTTGAAAAACACCTCATTTTTCGACGAAAAAACGGGAAAGCCCCCTTAAATTAAAAATGTTTCTTCAATATTGTGGTGGATTCTTGTAAAAAATAAGTTAATAATAAGAACTAAAAAAAATTGTTTAAAATCGGTCGAGCCAATCCGGAGATTAAGTGTCCGCAATGGAGGATGTGTTTTTTTTTCTACGCGACTTCAGCTCCACCTATATAAGAGACAATATGCTAAAAAAAAAAATTCCTTTGTGTTTCTCAAACGTGCAATATATTGTAAAAAAATTTTCAAAAAGATTGATAATAAAGGAGCTGAAAAAAAATAATTTTGTAAATCATTAAAAATTCCCCTTTCTAACGTGCCATGATACCTTAAATGGCAACCATGGCTTTGCTGGCCGTGCTTCAAGCGGTAGTTCCAATTTTAGAAGACTTGGTCCAATATATGTAATTTTATTCCGGCAATGGCGCTTCAAAAGTTGACCTCTAGCTTGTCCAAAATGATTGGCTTGTCAGTAACTAAAGACTTCAAGTAGAAAATAATCCAGGACAGTCCGCAAATTTCTCTTTCATAACTTCGAGCGTTCCGCGAACTGAGCCGGAATTTCGATAATATTTTACTGCTATTTGGTCACCCTTTAGGATTCAGAAAATTCGGTTTTTTAATTCAGTTTTTTTTTATATATAAAGTTTCCCGTATGCCCTAATCATCGATCTAGTTTCAAGTAGACACACTTAACCCTTTCGCTACAGGTTTTTACTGGTGAAAGCTAAAATTTTAAATTTTACGTTTTAGGCTTCTATGTGGTTATATTAGCATCATTCCATAAGAAATTTTTTAATTTTTATACTCGGACCCTGTATTTTAGAGTGTTTTTTATGAGAGCAACCACATCGTTGTGGCTGTAATAATTACTTAAACATAAAACTTTTTACGCATAACGAAAACTTGAATATTTCTTCATTTGCATACTTCAGCCAAAATTAAAAAAAAAAGTATCTAAACTGAAAGAAAACGTCAAATTTAAAAGTTATCTAATTTTTCTGCTTCTTCTTCCTTTACTAACTTTAATTTCTTACTTACTTTACTTTAATTTCCTTTGTGTTCCTTAAAGCTTCAATATATTGTAAAAAAAATTTCAAAAAGATTGATAATAAAAGAGCTGAAAAATAAATAATTTTGTAAATCATTAAAAATTCCCCTTTCTAACGTGCCATGATACCTTAAATGGCAACCATGGCTTCGCTGGCCGTGCTTCAAGCGGTAGTTCCAATTTTAAAAGACTCGGTCCAATATATTTAATTTTATTCCGGCAATGGCGCCTCAAAAGTTGACCTCGAACTTGTCCAAAATTATTGCTTGTTGTAACTAAAGACTTCAAGTAGAAAATAATCCAGAACAGTCCGTAAATTTCTCTTTCATAACTTCGAGCGTTGCGTTAACTGAGCCGGCATTTCTATAATATTTTTACTGCTATTCGGTCACCCTTTAGGATTCAGAAGATTCGGTTTTTTAATTCATTTTTTTTTTTTTAATTATAAAGCTATACGTCTGCGCTAATCATCGACCTTGTTTCAAGTATATACATTTAACCCTTTCGCTACAGGTTTTTACTGGTGAAAGTTAAAATTTTAAATTTTACGTCTTAGGCTTCTATGTGGTTATATTAGCAACATTCCATAAGACATTTTTTAATTTTTATATTTGGACCCTGTATTTTAGAGTGTTTTTCTATGAGAGCAACCACATCGTTGTGGCTGTAATAATTACTTAAACATTAAACTTTTTACGCATAACGAAAATTTGAATATTTCTTCTTTTACTTCAGCCAAAATTAAAAAAAAAGTATCTAAATCGAAAGAAAACGTCAAATTACAAAGTTATCTAATTTTTCTGCTTCTTCTTCCTTTACTATGTCAAGATATACCATTAAAAAAACGTGTATACTTCTCTTCTTTAAACTTAAATATACAGTTTATTAATTTCGTATTTTTCCTAAAACTTCAAACTATTCTAAGGACCAGCAAAAAATGTATTCTTGAAACCACAGAGGGTACAGACGTCCACGAAGTATCATGTTGCCATATGGCAACAAAATAGTGAAACAGTTAAATAGGCCCTAGTGGTGGCTTATTATGATACCACAAATTCCATCCGTTTCAAATTTATATGTAACACTGTTTTTTCAACATGAGTTATAATACACATTTCAACTCCTTTGACAAGATTTAACCGCACCAAATGTCTCTTGAAGTTAAAAGCTCTCCAATCAAGACTAAGAACTCTTTTGGCTTCACTGCCCAGTGACACCTTTAAGGCTGCTCTAGACTGGCTATTGTTGGTTATCCAATTCCAGTTATCGCAGTGCATACTAAGGTCATCCAACTGTCCACTAGACCCTCGACTTGTTTTACTCTTGAAATGCTGAGCTGAATTTTTGCTTCATTTCCACAAAAGTCTCCGCACCGATATGTCCTCATACTCACATCAGAGTCACTCTGCTACCTTGTACTCATCTTTTAAATTATTGGACAAATTAGAGAGACAGTTTAGAGGATTTCATCGACTGCAGCATGCTTTCTAACATTATCCAGCGGTTTTAGAATAAACTTTTTCGATACCTAACTCTCAATTTGGTAATTCCAAGCATGAATCAATGCCAGAATCTTTGCTTAGTTTACGGCTATTAAACACCGCAATCACTGTTGATTTTTCGTCTTAGTCTTCGCCTAGTAAATCGATATATAATCTCCAAGATGCAGAGTGCACCGAAAGTTAATTTCTTTCGTAAAGATCCTGGCTACTGCTTTGCCATTCATGAGAGATCCATGAGCACAAATATTAATGTCGTTCTCCGCATTCTCCTTGTTAAGTAGTTCGTCTGCAATTAGTTTAAACTGCTTAAAGTTTAGTTTTGCAATTTTGTAAATAAAATATATTTACTGAAATAAAAAATTGTGACAAAATAAATTTTTAGATTAACTCAAATCTTTAACTTTAATTAACGCAAATCTTTATTCATATTGCATTGTCTTCTTTGTTTTTTTTACTGATTTGTCTTATTTAATTTACTTGAATCTAAACATAAAAATAGAAATAAATTATTAAAATTAAATACAAATTTTCCATGAATTTTGCATTTATATTTGTATTTCTTTCCAACTGTTTTATAACTTACGTAACAAAATTATTTATAAATTTTATTCAGAAACAATTTAACAATTTATTGTTAGCCGTAACTGACAACGCTTGTGATATAAATCGATGGCAGTTAAATCGAATTGCAAATATTCAATCAATCGGCTTCAAGAAGCAAACACCGAAAATAAAAAAGTACAAAACCTTTTTCATAGAATTTCATAGAAAGGCAATTTTTATTTGAAAATGGAACAAATTGCGCTAAAATATTAGAAGCAGACAACAGCAGCAAAGAATTTTGTGTATTTTCAACACATTTACACTAATAGCACGAATTGGTATTATTTATCTTGGCAGCAGACAAAAATAGCATTTCAAAAAGACACACGCGCACTCACACACACACACACACACACAGAGAGTACAATTTGCACCTTCATCACAGACACTACGCAACCGGGGCGTATGAGTGACATTTAATCCGAATTGGCGCATTTGTAGACACACATCGAGCGGCGTAAACCTTTTGTCGCACCTAATGTGCAGATTAAAAACACGCAACGCAACGCAACGAAACGAAACCCCGTTCACTTTGTTGTTTATTTTGCACAATTGACTGCCTTTGGCAAAAGAGGTACAAGGCGCAGGGCAGCAACAATGCGTGCGGCGCGTGGCAGCCTTTGAATAGAGATGGAAAACAAAAAACTGTGTCAGCATTATCGGTGCGCAGACAATAAGAGCAACAACAATAAGAAATGCAAACAAATGATAATGGCAAAAACAACAACGGACAACAGCAGCAGCGGCAGCAGCTTGGGGCGTTTGATAGTGGGCGAAACGTTAACGGTTACGTTAACGGTAGCAGGGAAAAGCGCACTGATACCGGCCATGACAGGAGAGGAAGACAGCCCGGAAAAAGTCGCGCTCGTTAAAGAGGAAACGGAAATACACAGAAACGTTCGAGGGAAAACAAGCGCCCAAACACACACACACACGCACGCACACGCAGAAACAAACGCACGCGCGCATGATGAAACGGAAGCACAACAACACGACAAACACACACATCGGTGGATGAGAAGGAAATATCTGTTGTTTGTTTTAATAAAGCAAACAAGTGGGCGAGAACGGTAAACGCTAAGCAGCGATTGCAATTTAAAAAATCTGCTTGCTTTTAGCTCTCACTGCCCAAATTTCCAAACACACAGCGTCAGGCGGCAACTGTTGCGTGACTGTGTTTGCTTCTCATTAAAAATGAAAAAAAGACCAAATTCGCCAAAAAAAAACAAAAAATCGTATGTACATGAAATTAATTTATATTTGAGCGAAATCAAAGCGCTGCGCGAATAAAATAATAAAATTAATTTAGTCAGTGCGCAAACAGCCGAACGGCTGCCAAGCTTGTCCAAAGCGAAAGAGATGTGTTAAGCTGTCTGGCTTAAGGAAATATAATTAATTAAAAACAAACAGTTGTCAAATTATATAACAAAGCAGCAAATTGTACAACAACAATAATAACAACAACAACAGCGACCAATTGCGCAAAGGTCGACGCTGAATTATTGAGTGGAAAACGCTTGGCGAAAGCCTCTTTTAAGCCCTTTTCGCTGCCTTTGTGGCAATGACAATTCGTTCGCAATCTAATACACCGTTACAAATGAAAGTGTCAATTGTCGGGCATATGTAATGCCGACTTAAGCCAAATGCCAACTTTTAGGGCAATACATTTTTTTTGTCTAGCCTAGAAAGCGAACGCAGTTGGGAGTAGAAGCAATGAAGTGTTGAAAATTTTTATTGTTTTCTTTAAATGCTACAATAGCTGAGGCCCAAAATGATGTGATTTAAATGGGAATCTATGTATTGGGTGATAGCACTACGTTACCAAAAAAAAGGTATTGGCATTATTTAGTTGCAAGATGTCCTTTCAGAGTCCCTACATTAGTAATTCAACGAACAAAGCAATGCGAGCGGCTGTGATAATTTTGTGCAAACAAGTTTGAGTTGTAGGCAGATTCACTTCTCAACTAGTTGACCTCATATTTCTCTTACTTTCTGTAGATAAGAAAGTGACATATTTAACCCTTTCGCTACAGGTTTTTACTGGGGAAAGTTAAAATCTTAAATTTTACGTCTTACGCTTCTATGTGGTTATATTAGCAACATTCCATAAGAAATTTTTTTAATTTTTATACTTGGACCCTGTATTTTATAGTGTTTTTCTATGAGAGCAACCACATCGTTGTGGCTGTAATAATTACTTAAACATAAAACTTTTTACGCATAACGAAAATTTGAATATTTCTTCATTTACTTCAGCCAAAATTAAAAAAAAAAGTATCTAAAATCTAAAATATTTTCTTGAAAGAAAACGTCAAATTAAAAAATTATCACATTTTTTCTGCTTCTTCTTCCTTTACTATGTCAAGATATAACATTTAAAAAACGTGAATACTTCTCTTCTTTAAACTTAAATATTCAGTTTATTAATTTCGTATTTTTCCTAAAACTTCAAACTATTCTAAAGACCAACAAAAAATGTATTCTTGCAACCATAGAGGATGCAGACGTCCACAAAGTAGCATGTTGTCATATGGCAACAAAATAGCGAAAGGGAATAGTTGGTTAATGGACCAGATTCCCAAACCCATACTGGAGTCAAGAGGTTTTCAATTTATCTCGGAGAATTTTCAAATGACTGAATTTAATAAAAAAGAAGCACCAGAACAGACCACAGCTCAACATTCTAAAGGAGAACATTTTTTAGGCTGTTCCTGGAGAGTCCTTGTCTGACAGCTGTAGTTTGTGAAAGAGACCTTCTGCCATAGTCAGGGTCAGTTTTGGACATTTACGAGTAGAAGAATTTGCATAGTAGGACAACGATTTATAAAAGAGGGAGACATAAGGGTTCCCAGTCAACGAGACTGATTTGAGAGAAGGCGAAATGGTGAAATGGTTTTTGGAAGGAAAGTGGGCAATTGTAGCAGATTACTGATTAGTTAGAAACGAATTCGGGGAACGAAAAGCATGCTAACCTTCTTCGAAGCAGTTCTTATTCAAGGAGATGACGTGCTGCTGGCTATGAGTTCATTAGAATCAGTGAAGGTTTACATCTTCTAGGCGTTGGTTTTATAGAGTAAGAAGGTAGATAATGGATTTGGGTTTTATGGAGATTTTCACTCTCTACGAGGTAGTTTTATTGGGTAATAAGACGTCATTTGGATAGATATGGGTTTATCAGTATCTATGGAAATTTTCACCCTCTACGAGGTAGTTTTATTAGGTAATAAGACGTCATTTGGATGGATATGGGTTTATCAGTATCTATGGAAATTTTCACATACTACGAGGCAGCTTAACTCCATGAAAATTTGGTTGACTACGTTGACTACTGGGTATGGAGTCATCAGTATCTATGGAGATTTTCACCTTCTATGAGGCACATTTATGCGTTAAGAAGCAGACATAGTAATGGATATGAGGTCATCAGTATCTCTGGAAATTTTCACCTTCTACGAGGTAGCTTTACTCCATGACAATCTGACTGACTGTTGGGTATGAAGTCATCAGTATGTATGGATACCTTTTACGAGGTTGATTTAATCGTTAAGAAGCCGATATCCTAATGGATGTCAGTACGTCAACATCAATGGAGATTTGCACTTTCTACGAGGTTCATCAGTATCTATGAAGATTTTTGTCTTCTACGAGGTGACCCCATTCACTTAGAAGTTGGCTTGCTAATGTTTATATGTTCGTCAGTATCTATGGAAATTTTCACCCTCTACGAGGTAGTTTTAGTTAGTTATAAGATATTCATACTAATGAATATGAGTTTATTAGTATCTGTGGAGATTTAAACTGTCTACGAGGTTAATTTATTCGATAAAGAGCAGGGTGACCAATGGATAAAGTTTCATTAGTATCTATGAAGATTTTCGTCTTTTACGAGGTGATTTCATTCACTGAAAAGTTGGCTTGCTAATGGATATGTGTTGGTTTTAGTCAGTTATAAGATATTCATACCAATAGATATGGGTTTCTAAGTGTCTGTGGAGATTTGCACTGTCTATGAGGTTTTAACTTATTTGGTAAAAAGCAGACTGGCCAACAGATCATTCATTGGTATCTATGGAGATTTTCACCTTCTACGAGTTGGTTTCGAGTAAAACCCTTCCAACCGGCTTCAATTTTCTAGTCTTCTGTTTATGTATATGGGTTCATATTGTTACGAAAATGACCTCTCTAAGTTCGTATCTGGATTGTGCTTGAAAAATAAAACCACTTCAATTATTCAGCACAAACGCAGTCAAAAACCAACAATCACTTTATTTACAAAATTACACTTGTTTGTCTCTACACTTGTTACTACTTTGCTTATTCAACCAAGACTCGACTCCTTGCGCTGCACACTGCTGCTTTTTATACTTGTTTTCTTATCGCGTCGATGTTTCTTGCACATTCTAGTTGTACTGTCTATCTCGATTGTTCTAGCACAGCTCATCACCTTCGCGAACCATCCTCGCCATATCGGAATTATAGCAAGTTTGCCGTACTCCAAAGTGCATGCCTAAAAGTATGCTTGGAAAAGCATTCATACAGCACAGAGTGCCTCATCGTTACAATATCTTATCTATGAAGAATTTAAGGTTTCTATTATGTTGTCTAGAATATAAGTTTCTCAGTTTTTTTTAGCATTTTTATAGCTTGAGAGATGATTCTCTTTCCCCATAAGTCTATTAGTATCTGTTTGGGTTTCTAACTCTCCACCTAGTTTTCAAGATTTTCTTTCTAACATTTAATAAAGACATTTGAAATTCAATAATAGTTGTAGTAGAAAATTATACGAGTACAGGCGTCAACTTGTGATTATTGAATGGTGGATTCAAGGGAGCTCCCGCTTGTTTCCCGTGTTTTTTCAGACCTTAGTTAATTAAGCAACTCAGAGCGTCTTCTCATATTTAATTAGTGAAGGTGGGCTCGGGAGATGGCTAAACTATCATAGCAAAGACCGTCGTTAGGGTCCTCAGTGTACCCAAAAGTTTCGGTTAGACCTAAATAAACCACGTTGAAATTCGTGTAAAACACAACCCGATTCTTTAGATTAAAGTGAAGAGTGCAGTGCGGTAACCTCCTTTTGCCACGAAATCTGACATGTTGTCAGGTTTTAGCATCACGTGCGCTGTCGCGGAAGCTTAAGAAAGCTTAAGTTTGGCAGTTGGCGCACGTTTAAAATGCCACCTCAAAGTAAGTTTTGTTCCAAGCTTTAGAACCTCAAATTTGGTTAGTGATAAAGCCGAAGCGGCGCATAAAACAACAAAGTCTTTTACATGAATATTTGAGCAAAACTGGCAGCTTGAAAAGGGCTGAGCGAGTTGACATGGCCACAGAAGTGAACGAACGTTTTTGGGCGTCGCACTCGCCGTTTGCGCTCATTAAGCGAAACCTAATTAACATAACTAATTTGCTTAATGCTCACTTAGCGATATGAAGGATGCTGTGCCACAATATATATTATTGGGTGCCGCCTCACTGCGCTCTGGTGTCAGCGTCACCGTCAGCGTTAGCGCCAGTCGTGACAGTTGGCGCTGGCGGCGGCAGAGGCTGAATTGGCAGCAGACAAAATGCAGCACGGTTACGGTTGCGGCTGCCGCAAGCCACAACAAAAGTCAAGCGGAAAATTCACATTGAAATTTGACACGCACACACACACACACACACATAGTGACACGGATGTATGTACTCGTATCTATGTTTTTGTGCAGGCGCACGCACACAAACTTGTGAGCACATAAAAGTATTGAAAGCGAATTTTCTTGTTAGGCACCTGTTATGGTGTTGCTACAATGTGCACTACAACACACACACATAAATCCCACACATACACTTAAGGCACTAAGACAGCTCAGCACACACACACACACACACATGTTGACATACAGCAGCGCAGCCTTTTGCGGCACTAATGGCAGCGCTGCTGGTAGCCGCATGCGGGCTCAGGCGGCGCATGTTCTCAGCGTAATGAGCTTCATTTATCTTTTAGAGTGAGTAAATACAAAAGCGCGTACGAAAGAAGACAAAGAATAAATAGAAAGTGAAAACCACACAAACAAACAGCAACAGCAACAACGCGCCCACACATACTCGCACACACTCAAGCACGCGGAAAGCGAAAATACCCGGATTACATGATGGATTTTCAAAGTCAAAATTACGAGCGCGCCAAATAAATTCGCGCACTTCTGGCAAACTGGTTGGCTGACTGGCTGGTGGCATGTGGCATGTGGCCGCTAGAGTCGTTGGGCGTTGCTGCTTTGATTATTGTTGCCGCTGTGGTTGTGGTGGTGGTTTCGGGTACCTGGGACCGACAATGGCTTTGTTGATATTAATGTTGATATTTTGGCACAAGTCAAATATCAAATGAATGGAAATTTTGCACGGTCAAGTGGGATTCGAAATCACGCTATGCAGTCTGCAGACTTTGATGGCATAAAGTAGGATTTATTGCAAAATTTGTTGATGAGTTGAATTGAGGAGATGTTGGACTTGACTGCGGACATGCCAAATCAATGCATATGCGATGACACATGGAAATGGAGACATGAAGAAATATTGGAGAAAATGTGGTTGCAAAGAATAGGGAACAGTGGTTCAAACCGCCCCAACCTAACACAAAAATTGCTGGTACAAAATATGGTTTCGAATAATATTTGGCTCAAAAGTTGTACGCTAATCCCCTCTCCTCCAAAACGAAATCCTGTGTGCGCCACGGAAGTAAACTAGTTTAACTTCTTCTTCAAGTTTGGCAGATCCAAAAATTCAACGGGTAGCGATAGGCTCAACATCGAATCTAATTTAACCCACACAACCACCTCACTCATAACCCTATCCCCTAACCTTTATATCCTTCTGAACCAACGCAATGCTTCGCATTAATAGGGGTCATCCCCTGTGCGTTTGTTTGAGTTTAAATAAAACAAAAAAAAAACCCTCTAGTTCCCAAGAAGGCCTGTAGACATCCTAAGCTTAGAAAAATTCTGTAGATTACACCTTATGATTTTTTTAGCTGATTTTACACGTATGGAAAGGGGAATCTCCATTTTATAAAATAAATGTTGTCAGATAACGCTGGCATATGCACAACGGCAGTAATTGTAAGACAAAGTTGAAGTTTCGTGAGAAAGTAGGCAAATAATTATTTTTGAAATTGTGTGAGAAACAAAAATTGTTTTAAATAAATTGTGAGCCTCCATAAAACTAAAAAAATTATTGGTGAGTAGCTGTTAATGTGTTCTTTGAGAAAATTAAAAAAATATGAAAAAAGTTGTTACACTCCTCCTACCTAACCCAAAGCTTAGAGTGTCTGTAGGCCTGCTTGGGTTGAAAAGCGTAAATAATTAGCGGTCATTGATGATATTTTTTCGCTATTAAAGATTTATTTTTCTATTTGAACCGAAATTTTGATACACCGCAATGTAAAAAAGATCATGGCACTGCAAAAATTTATACTAAGGCGTAGTCCGCGGGGGTTAATGAGAGAACTAGTCTCCTTTAGTCCTTTATTTCATGGAGTAGATTTGTCGACATCTGTGTGAAAAGATAACAAGGCATTACAAAATAATAAGAACTGCCATATATATATACCTATACCGATTTTTTTAGTTTTCCTAGTTTATACACCCCCCAAAAGCAGTGAATAAACTACCCCACGACACACTTCCCCTCGCCTTACCGCCACTCTTTTTTATTTATTGGCTATTACGCGTATGAACTGAAACTACATATAATTATGTATTTATGTTTACATATATTAAAAAAAATTTTAAATTTAAATAAATTACAAAAAAATCTTCATATGGGATTTTTTTTGGCTTTGTATCCCAAGCAGGCCTGTAGGCCTGCTACTTTCTACACCCTCTATCACGCCTCCTATTGACATGCAATTTTTTTCCCCGAACATTACTTCTCTACCACAAAACTATCACTGTTAATTTTTTCGACAAGATTAAAAACTTGGGAACTAGAGGATTGATTAACGTAATTCATATAAGAATTCTGATTGAGGCTCTGTGCTTCCAAAAAGAGGAAATCAAAAGAAAATAGTCGACTTCTAAAGCATTTGTGAGGTAGACCTGTATTGAAAACCTTTGTACTGAAGCATTTTAGATTTACTCAACTAGTCGATGTCCCTAGGCTTCAGAGTTAATCGGATGAACCGTTTCTGTAGTTCCGGACAGTGATTTGGAAAGTGTTCTATTTAGTTTGTATTCTCTTTATTGTCATTAAAAATGCAGTCATTGCTGGTGCTATTTTATGAGCATAAATCTGATTGAATAGTGTCCAGTGATGTTCAAAATAAAATGTCTGTTAGAGGTGGATGTTGGAATTGCGCGTAACTTGCCTTTGTCATAGCTGGGATATGCTTTTCAATTTGGATTTGATCCACTCTGTCATAACTGATCATCGAATCCAAATTTTTTCTCTGGCCGAGCTGAGATTGAGAGACTCTGAATTGATGTACTAATGTTGAAGGAGAGGTGCGATTTTATGAGCATAGACCTTGTGGCTTAGGGTTAAGTACTCTTTGTCAAAAGACTCAAAAACTGTGTGTATCTTGTCTTTGTCTTTAATGGGTTTTGCTTTGGATCCATGGATCTGTCATAACTGATCATCAAATCAAATTTGTTATTCTCTGAGCTGGCATTTAAAGACTCTGAATTGACGTACCAATATTGGATGAAATGAGCTATGTTATGAACTTAGTAGGGTACAGTAATGATCCCAATGTACTCGTTTGCTAGAATTAGGACTCAAAAACTGTGTTTACTTTATATTTGTTGATAATGGGATAACTGATATTCAAATAGGATCATCAAATAACATTTGTTCTTCTCTGAGCTGAGATTTACAGACTTTGGATTGATGGATCTTCTATAAAAGTGCAAAAAAATGTAAATGAGGACTGACTACAGAAATGATTCTGTGAAGAATAGTCTTGACGGACTTAAGTTTCAGCTAAGTTGATGACCATCAGATTAGATCATCAATTGATAGATTGATTTATTTCGATGCAATTCGTTCTATTCCGATGTGATCTTATCTATTCTGATGGGATCTATTCTAAAGATTTGAGATCTAATGTGATATATAACTCATTATTTTATATTTATTTTTCTGCTACTCGCAAGTAGCAACTTCGCTGATGCTGCCTTATATTCGTCATCACTGCCTTAGAGGCTGCAGATTGTGTAAGAAATTGCTCCATCGGTTCATATGAATCCGGTTTAAACCGATTCTTTAAACATTTTTGCAGCGATAATTCCAAACAAAAGCAAAGCTTTCACTGCGGACAAGAACTTTGGTTAGAGGGATGTATTGTCGCCTGGACTTCACAGAGGGCAGTGTCTCCGAGTGGGATCATGAACTCTACAGACACGTCCCTAACGATCCTAACTGGTGGTTAGAATAGTTAGAAACTACAGCATCTGCTTTATCGAGTGAATGCCTTTTGTTCCTATACGGGCCTGCTGTCGTATACTTGTCTCAGTGGCGCACACAGGGGGTGGTTTTGGGGTTCAGACCCCCTCAAACACAAAAATGTCTGGTACAAAATATGGTTTCGAATAGTATTCGACTCAAAAGTTGTACGCAAAGCCCCCCAAAATGAAATCCTGTGTGCGCTACTGACATGTCTGTCTGCTAGCACTGCCTTAGGGACTGTAGATCGTGTAAGAAATTACTTCATCCTCTCATAAATCCGTTTAAAACATTTCTTTAAGCATTTTTCCAGTGGTAAATCCTTTTAAATAGCTTTCAAAAGGCGCTAAATACATCATCAATACTCAAATATTTGCTCTCAAAGTGATGTTATCCCTAAAAATGAAAGGATTTCATTTTGGGAATCATCATTTTCTGCTTCTTTAGATTTTTAACTAAATATTTTTGTAACTCTTATTGCTTTCATGCAGTTCTTTTAGCTTTAAAGTCTTTTCTTTATGTAAAAAAAATTTACAGAATAATTCCATCTTGAAGACGTTAAGAGTTTAACTATCGCTCAGCTGCCGATTTTTTTTATAAACCTTGCGTTCCATTTTATATTTCACTCTCATTTTCATTATCTTTAATACTCAACAAGTGTAAATGGTAATTAAAAAGTTAAACATATAAAAAATAATTTTAATGGAGCCCGAAAAAGCGGTAAATTGAATTTGCTCTAACTGCAAGTGGCCGAATCGAGGCGACGGCACAGCGATTTTGCGTATCCAAGCCATGGACCCAAACCGACGCGTCCGACGAACGGCCAAGTCGAAAAGCACAAATTGCACAAAATTAACTTCCACCAACTGGTGACTGACCGTTGCTTGTTTACGTTCATCTTTGGCCCTTTTTTCGCCGTTATTTTGCGTACTTATGCTGTGCGCACTCTTCGGCTGTTGCGCAAAGTATCCATTTGCCGGGCGTGCATATTTTCTTCGGCTGCAGCGCGAATTTATTAAAAGCGCCACTTGAGCGGAAAGGACCACAGAAGTCTGCGCGCCGCAAAGAAGAAACAAGAAAAAAATATGAAATTGAGACTGGATTTTTATTGCCTGGCGATAAAAAACCGGACAACGGACGCGGGATAATGAAATGCGAAGTGGGCGAATGGGCGGGCGAGAACGCAATTTATAGTTTCACTGAGTAAGCAAATAAAGAGCCGAAAGCGTATGGGTTGAGAATGCGGGCGGAGCGGCGGCAGTTTAATATGCAATTGGTGCAAAATTCAATGTGGGTGGCACGAGCCAAGTCATCAGCGTCAGGGTCCTTTTATGATGTTGTTGCTTGGTTGTTGTTGTTGTTGTTGCATAATAAAAATGCCCGGAATTAATGTTGAGCTAGTGAGCGTCCCGCGTCAGCGGTCGAATATTTTAATTGCATTTCGCAAATTCTTGAAATATGAGCCAAGTGACTGTCAGTTGGGTCGGAAGCCGCAAAAAAAGGCATCGTAAAAATTTTAAATAAAGAAATATAGCAAAAATAGCTCACAGAAAATGCTGTGGGGTGGTTGTTTGGTTTGTTATGCACACACACACACACACAAACACGCACTCACAATCGCACTCGCACTAACACAATAAATGTTGATACTCGCTGCACTTTTCAATTAATTAATTAAATTAATGGCTTCGAGTGCGAACGCTTTCTTTGGCATTCAATTACGCGCTCACAATAACGTTTAATTAGCATGCGATGGCAACCACTGTGGTCACGGTTTAAGTGCTACGGTTTAATAGTTGTTGTTGTTGTTGTTTATGTTTTCAATTTTACTGTTTGCTTTGACGATGACTATCGGCCACGAGTGCGTTTATCGTGTTGACTGGTGTCATTGGAAAACACTCAAAATGGCGGCCACTTAAATGTCACTCACTCGCTTCCGGTCATTGTGAGCACTTCATTTTAACAGTTAATACCGCATGTAAATAAATGGACGGAAGGGTAATTGGAAATGTCATCGATGATTTATCGCTGACA
This sequence comes from Melieria picta, assembly GCA_964056695.1. Classification (NCBI taxonomy): domain Eukaryota; kingdom Metazoa; phylum Arthropoda; class Insecta; order Diptera; family Ulidiidae; genus Melieria; species Melieria picta. Next base: position 137,959,187 of record OZ057398.1, read on the forward strand.
GTCAGCGGGAAAGCGAACACTTTGAGTGGTTTAACTTTTATCGTAGGAAACAAGAGAAGTAACCCAGTTTAGTGCCAAAAAAGGTTCTTTTCTGAAAAGTAGTACAGTGGACGTCCAGTGTAACGAACTTTCCATTTAACGAATTTTCAATTTAACATACGGCAAAATTTTTTCCATTGATGATTCTATATCAGCGTTGCCACAAGAAAAAAAATTGTTTAACCAGGAACAAAAATAAAAATAAGCAAAGTGTAACAAAAATAATCAAAATGTTTATTCGACATAAACAAAATAAATAACTCATGCATAAATTTCAAGATTTAAGGAACATTTGAAAGTAGTGTCCGACCGAAACCACTTTTTTGGGCCGAAACCGAAACCGAATATTCGGTTTTTTTTTAATATTCGGCCGAAACCGAAACCGAAACCGAAACTTTCTAGTTGAAATAAAAATCACCATATCAAGCACTTTTTTCAACAAACGAATTTTACATTATGTAAATAAAGAACAAACAAACAAACATAGCATAAATAAATAAATACTTATTAAAAAAAAAACAATTTATTCATTTTTTAAAAACGTAAACACCTTACTCGCTAATATTCAAAATTAAATAATTTAATATTATATGCTAAAAAAATAAATTTATTTACATTGGTGGCATCTAAATGATTCCTTCTTTCACTATATATCTGCTACACAATAAAATGTAAAAAATATTCTAGAAAGTTTCGGTTTCGGCTATTCGGCCATTTTTTGGCCGAAACTGAAACCGAAACCGAAACCACTGATTTGGGCCGAAACCGAAACCGAAACCGAATATTCGGTCGGACACTATTTGAAAGGCTTTTGACACATATGTATGTATGTGTGACATAAATAAATAAATAAATAAAAATAAAATAAATAAATAAAATAAATATTTTACACGTTCACGCACAGTAAAAGTTTCAGTGAGCTGCAAAAATAGACAGGCGATATTCTTTTTAATTAGTTGCGAACGACCGCGAACGTATGGTTGACTTTTTTTTAACACTAGAATGCCCGACAAACTGACATACCTAAAATGCCCATATGTGGTCATTTTGACTACATTATTGTTTACTGACTTTTTTTTTAATTTTATTGGTTTTTAAGTAGAAAATATGAATAAGCATTTATTTTTTATTTTTTTATGGTTTACAAAGTAAATTCATTTAAATATAATGGCGTACTTTGCACATAAATGGGATAAAATGGAATGAAATTTGGAATTTGGAATTTTTGAATGAATTTTATGGGTGAATTTTTAATTGAAAAACTTGGGAATTGTTACAGCCTACTATGATATTATTTTTTTTAATGTTTCCAATCATTTGAAATTTTCATATTTCGCAATTGAAGATGCATATTTGTCTATTTATCAGTAAGATTTGCTGAAAATTTTATATAGGTAGTCAAAATGAAAAAAATTGGGGTAAATTTGCAAAATTTGGGGTAAAAATTTTTTTACAATTTTTTACATTTATTTATTCCATTTAGCTTTAAAAATTAATAAAAGTCACGTAAGATATTTTTTTAGAAAGCGATGCAACAAAAGTTATTTACAATAAAAGACCTCAATGTAGTCAAAATGACTACCTTGGGCATTCTAGTGTTAAAACATAGGTATCGATTTAAATAAATAAATAAATAAATACATAAAAATGCTGCTTCATTTTTTACGAGAAACAGCAATGGCTATGAGTTGCCACTATCAATAAATATCAATATTATTGCCACTACCGATAATATTGTGCTCGTTGATATTTAAGATACATTTTGTATAAGTGTGCAATATTCTAAAAAATAACCAAATGAGATAAAAAAATCACCAAATAACCAAAACCCATTTTCAAAAATATAAATAACCATTTTTGGTTAAAAATAACCAAAACGACAACGCTGTTCTATATTACGAACGAAAGTGAAATTTGCAATTCGATATAACGAATATTTTTGTTGTTTTTCACCCTCGTCAAGAAACCTTCGAATTGTTTTTATTTGAGCATTCACATTCTTTACAATAACAACGAATGTTTGGTTTTGTCAAGTGAACGGTACCTCAATTGTTTTTGTTTTTGTTAAAACTTTCAAATTTACGTCAAATTACCAACATTTTCAAAGTCTGTTTGTATGCATTGCCGATAATTTTCACAGAATTTGTTTTGCGTTCGGTCGGATTTTTTCTTTTAAAAATTAAAACTTCAATAATTATAATCAATCAAGAAAAATTTCTATACAGAAAAGTTTACTTGCGGTAAAGAGGCAATCGCGCATCGAAGACTTTTTGACTGTACATAGATAGATAGCAATATTTGTATTTGGAAAATGCTGAAATAAAACAAGATATTTATTTTAAACTTATGAATATTTGAAACTTATTTCTTTAAGAAGGATGGTTTAAATCAACAAAAAATTTCGATCGATTTAACGAATTTTTCGATTTAACAAATTGGGGGTACAACATAAGATTCGTTATATTGGACGTTCACCGTATTTGAGTATTTGAGTTGACATTTATGACATTTGGTAACACATTTAAGACATATGACATGTCTTTAAAAATTTGTGTTCTTCAAGTTTTTTCCTTCAAGTTTCTTTCAACAGAGGTCAAAGTCAGCTTTATCTGAGGAACGACTCGATGAGTTTGACCTGAGAAACCCCGCTCTCAGAGAGAACTAAAGAAGACTGAGAAACCCTCACCTCATTCACAATGTTTCTCTTCCATCCCTTCCTTTTCCATACCTTTGTTCTATGCTGGGTATATACAAGACACGGTCAAGGACTTCTTCGCCAAAGCCAACAGTAAATGGCTGTAAATGAAATTCTGCAAGATCAGTACGTCACTCTGATGGAGATATAACAAGAAAAGAAACACAAAACTTTTAAAATGAAGGCGTCATAATGTGGCAATACTCACAGGTCATTGGACTATGAGAACGCATGCAGTCAAAATCAGAGATCTATTTTCATACTATCTGCTGTTGTGAAAGTAGCTTTAGAGAGCCAAACTTGAAAGAACCATCCATCACTTTCCCTGTGCCAGTCCAACCTTATCAATAAGGAGATGAAAAACTCTAGAAAAACATGTGTTCTCAAATTTAAAAGTAGGTAGGGATTTGTACAATGATCCATTGCTTGCTTTCAATAACACCGTGCGACAGCATTTTTCACACAGGAAAAAATCCATATGGGCGTGAAACTAGAGACCAAATATAGTAATACTGCGTACTCAGTTTTTCATTTCTACATCCTTTGTCCTTTTAAAAGGACTTCAAAATTTTTAAGGGGATAAAAAATAAAAAAATATGGCAATATGTATATTAAATGAAAGAGGAAAGGCTCAAGAATTTAAATAAAATCGATATTTTATCTATTTGTAAAAAACGATATGAAAAAGGTCCTTTGAAAATTGTAATCCTTTATATCCTCGAAAATTTATATAGACTTTTCTTCAAAAGTAAGTATGTTAAAACCTAAAATCTCCTTGATCACGTGTCAAAATTTCATTACTCTAAAAATGTCAAAATTTCATTTCATTTATTGGTTCGAAAGTTATTAAAAAAAAGGCGGAAGCTGTAATTGTAATGAAGTACAAAAATTCTAATTTATTTGAGTATCAGTATTTTAAATAATAAAAAGATACCAAATCAATGAACCGAGAATAATGAAATTTTGACACGTGATCAAGGCGTTTTTGGGTTTTATCATACTTACTTTTTAAGAAAATTGTATATAAATTTTCAAGGCTTTAAATTATTAACATTTTCAAAGGACCTTTTTCATATCCTTTTTTTACAAATAGATAAAAAATTATTTTTTTTTGAATTCTTGAGCCTTTCCTCTTTCATTTGATATACATATCTATATATTTGATATATATATTCTAACGAGGTTAAGTATTTTTTATATTTTTTTTATTTTTTATCCCCTTTAAAATTTTGAAGTCATTTTAAAAGGACAAAGGATGTAGAAATAAAAAACTGAGTATGCAGTATTTCTATGTTTGGTCTCTAGTTTCACGCCCATATGGATTTTTTCCGGAGTGAAAAATTTTTTTAATTTTTGTCGCACGGTGTAATTTCTTAAACTGAATATATGTAACTAGAGGACTGAACAAGCCCATGTACCAGTAGATGATTAGAGAACCATTTGCACACTACAATTCACCCTCCTTTTTCTTAAAGTTTTCTACAAAAAAGATTGTAATTCCAAAATTTCCATAGGCTGTATAAAACTGAATTTTAGGGACATTTAATGGCTACGTTTGTTTTGATTAATCCAATGACAATGAACAAATTAAGTTAATAAGAAATACGGTCATTCAGAAAGCCAGATATGGTAGTTTTTAATCACATCTTAGGTTTGAAGGACAACAACCAACCAACCAACCTAACTTCTCCTATAATCTTTCTACTCAAAGTTATACTCAGAGCAATTTTAAAATGTCAACAGACTGGATCAAATTGTATCCTTAAAACAACTTTTGAGTATGTCTGGACGATTCTGAACCATTGACGATCAAAAAATTTAATTAGTAAGAAGTACAGTCACTCGGCAGGCAACATATCTACTGTAGTTCTAACTATTGGCGCACACAGGGGCTTTTGGGGTTCAAACCCCCTCAAATACAAAAATTGTTGGTACAAAATTAAACCCCTTCCCCCCCAAATGAAATCCTGCGCCACAGGTTCTAACCATAGGTTTGATTTGGAGGACATGTTTGAAAGTGGTTGTACTTGCACTCGGCAGCATTATTGGGTCAAAAGTACTGTCGCACGGTACAATAAATTGAACTTTGTCAAAACGAAGCTACATAACATAACCTCACATGACACTAAGTAACCCAAGCAACATTTTAACCTAAAAACTAAAAATGTCAAACCTCTCCTAACCAAAAATAAAACATTCAGCCAGCAACGAACTTGAGAAAGTTGTTGCATTGCTGCTGATAGCACAAAATGTTGCCGCAATAATGCTAATCCGATGCAACGTAAGCAACGCAACGCATGCGGCAATATTTGACACGCTCACAGCCAGTGGCGGATTCAGAGGAGGTTTGGGGGGTTGAACCCCGCCCCTCGAAATAATAGGATCGACTTTAAAACTACATACAAATTAAAAGGCATCTTTTGACACTTTATGAATATTAAAGAATTACTTTTTGAAACCCCCCGAAAAATGTTTCTGAATCCGCCCCTGCTCACAGTAAATGCTACATGAAAGCAATTCGCCTCCTGCCTCCATGCTGCGTCGGCACTGCTGCTCGTCAAAAATTAGTTACAAAGTAACTGCACTTGCAACAACAACAACAATACAAACGATAAAAACAACACAACTTTGTAATTTTACGTACCTACGCAGCGAGCGTGCAGTTAGTGCTGCCAGACCGTAGCAATCCACATCGACGGCGCCATTTCAATTTTATATGCGCAAAGCGCACACGGGCGCACTGATGGCCGAGATTGCAATTTTTTCGGAATTGATGGCTGGATATGAGTCGCTGTGCAGACAGATGTGACTGCGGCGGGACGAGCGGGGCGAGCAGCAGTCAATTTACACTCACGCCGCTGCAGATGTGCAACAAATTTTGCCGTCAGTTGCGCAAACAACGCGCACACAGCAACGACATGTCGACATGTGCGGCAAATATAAATGGACGACATGCAGCCGGTTGACAGGACAGCACCGACACAGACACATCGTTGCTGCTCACCTATGTTGGGAGTTGCCACATTATTAATAATGACAATAATGATGTGTGATCCATGCGGCACTGACAGCGCACACATAGACACCACACTGACGTGCAGTGATACTCATTTAAATGAAGCACAGCCGCATTGACGTAGCCAAAAGACTGCAACAGCAACAATAATAACAATAACAGCAGCAGCAGCAGAGCAAAACTGACAGCGCTATGTGGAGATGAGCATTAAAGTGCTGTAATTACGAGTTTCATGCTGTTATGTGGCTTTCCCTCAATGATGACAACACCGTGCGACAAAAAATAAAAAAATTTTTCACACCGGAAAAAATTCATATGGGCGTTAAACTAGAGACCAAACATAGTAATACTGCGTCGTCAGTTTTTCATTTCTACATCCTTTGTCTTTTTAAAAGCACTTCAAAATTTTGAAGGGGATAAAAAATAAAAAAAATATAAAAAATACTTAACCTCGTTAGAATATGGCGATATGTATATCAAATGAAAGAGAAAGGGATCAAGAATTTAAATAAAATTGATTTTTTATCTATTTGTAAAAAATGGATATGAAAAAGGTCCTTTGAAAAAATTAATCCTTTATATCCATGAAATTTTATGTAGATTTTTCTTGAAGAGTAAGTATGTTCAAACCCCAAATCTCCTTGATCACGGATTAATTTTTTCAAAGGACCTTTTTCATATCCATTTTTTACAAATAGATAAAAGATCAATGTTATTTAAATTCTTGAGCCTTTCCTCTTTCATTTGATATACATATCGCCATATTCTAGCTAGGTTAAGTATTTTTTATATTTTTTTTATTTTTTATCCCCTTCAAAATTTTGAAGTCCTTTTAAAAGTACAAAGGAAATAGAAATGAAAAACTGAGTACGCAGTAGATAGATAGATTTTTCCCGGTGTGAAAAATAATGTCGCACGGTGTAATCACTTCACACGCACACACACACATTCGTATGCGCATATTTTTGCCCGATAGACGCGCAAAACCAACGGCAGACGGCCGACGGCAGCAGACATTGTAACGCGAGTGGATGTGCAGATTGATGGCAGCTGGCCAGCGACAGTGCATCCACAGCCCCAACAACTGACAGAGCAAACTGTCAAACCAGTTGCGAGCACCACACAGCGAACGAACGGAGGGACAACCAATGTACTATGGGCCTGATGTCGGTCTTTTTTGGACATAAATATGAATTCACCCTAGAATGCCCGGACAATCTAAGCATCTATTCATGCCTATAGAGAACTAGTAGGTCCCCGCGGTTTTTGCACGCAAGTTTGAAGTCAATGGGCCCAATAAATCAAGTTTCTCTTAACCCTTTGTTGACTTCGTTAGATTTTTATTAAATCATACTTGTTTCATTTAATTTAATTTCAAATGTTTTCACCATATTTTAAGTCAATAGACCTCTTAAGTCAAGTTTCCCCTTAGAAACTTTGACACCGTCAGATTTTAATTTTCGAAAAAATTTAAAAACACTTTTATTTGTCATTTGGAGCCTTTTCACTAAGTTTGAAGTAAAAAAACCCATTAAATCAAGTTTCTCTATACAAACTTTTAACCCGTCGTTAAACCGCCAGATTTTGATTAAAAAAAAAATGAAAAAATATGTGTCTAATTATTTTTGATTTCAAGTGTTTCCACCAAGTTTGAAATCAATGGGCCCATTAATTCATGTGTTTTTACAGTAACTCTAGAAAAAACTCTTAACCCTTCGTTGACCCAGTCATATTTCGATTTTCGAAAAAATGAAAAACACGTATCGAATTATTTCACATGCAAAATGCTTTTACCAAGTTTAAAGTTAGAAGGTCCCAAAAATCGTATTACCAAAAAAAAAAACGTTTAACCCTTGGTTTACCCCTTTAAATTTTGATTTTCTAAAAATAAAAAACACGTATTCAATTATTTTTTTCAAGTGTTTCCATAAATTTTGAAGTCAATAAGACCATCGGTTCATATTTTTTCCTAGTCTTCCCGTATACCAATGTTAACCCATTGTTGACCCCGTCAGATTTTGATTTTCGAAAAAATTCAAAAAACAAATGTCAGTTTATTTGTCATATGGAGCTTTTTCATTAAGTTTGAAGTAAAAACAACCCATTAAATCATGTTCCTCCATAAAAATTTTCAACCCATCGTTGATATGTCAGATTTGTATTTATAAAAAAAAAATTAAAAACAGGTGTCTGATTAGCTTTGATTTCAAGTATTTTCACTAAGTTTGAAATCAAAACGCCCATTAAATCATGTGTTTTTACTGTAACTCTAAAAAAACTCTTAACCCTTCGTTGACCCAGTCGTATTTCGATTTTCGAAAAAATGAAAAGCACATGTCGAAAAATTTTATATGTGAAATGTTTTTACCAAGTTTGGAGTGAAATGGCCTCGATAATCTTGTTTCTCCATACAAACTGTCACCCATTTCTTTACCTCTTTAAATTTTGATTTTCAATAGGCCCATTGGTGCATGGTGTTTTCGTAGTCTTCTGTATACCAACATTAACCCATTTTTGACCCAATAAAGTTTTGATTTTCGAAAAATACGTGTCGAATTATTTTAGATTTCGAGTATTTTCACTATGGTTGAAGTCTATAGGCCCATTAAATCGTGTTTTTTAAAGTTACTCTAAACAAAATCTTAACCCTTCGTTGACCCCGTCATATTTCGAGTTTCGAAAAACTGAAAAAAAATGTGTGGAATTATTTCATTCATATTGAAATCCTTTTACGAAGTTTGAAGTCAAAAGACCCATAAAATCTTGTTTCTCAAACAAATTTTTTTTTTACAAATTTTTAACCCTTTGTTTACCCCTTCAAATTTGTATTTGCAAATAATAAAAAACACGTATTTAGTTATTTTTTTCCAAGTGTTTCCATAAATGTTGAAGTCAATAGGCCCGTGGGTGCCTGGCTTTTTCGTAGTCTTCCCGTATACCAACTTTAACCCATTGTTGACCGCGCTAAATTTTGATTTTCGAAAAACATTTCGAGTATTTTCACCAAGTTTGAAATCTATTGGCCCATTAAATCACGTTTCTTCATAGAACACCTTAACCCATGTTACGCCCCTTTAGACCCCGAATTCAAAAAAATCCCGTCTTAGCGGAGGTCCATTTTCTTTAATGTACCAACAGTTCAATTTTCATGTTCGTAGCTTCAGCGGTTTGGGCTGGGCGACGATGAATCAGTTAATCAGTCAGTCAGGACTGATTTGGGTTGAAATGGGTTCAACAATATTTTGAGTTTTTGTATTTAATTTGGCTTTGAAAAATAGTAAAAATCACAAAAAATTTTCTTTCAGAAAGCCATGGAATAAAATAATAAAATACCTCAATGGAATCATTTCGGCTCCTTTTGGCATTCCATTGTTAAAAAGTAGTTTGTGCCAAAAATATGAAATCAAAACCATAGTGTAACGCTTTGAGGCACTGACACACACACACACACGCACAAATAACTACACATTTATACAGAAAAGTGTGAATGATAATGAAGTTCAACATTGTCACTAAGTAATGCAGCAACAGCGACGCTACCACATTGGCCCAGGCACAGCGAACGAACGAACAAACAGACAAAAAAAAAAATTGGCCATAGGACGGTCAGCGCCGGAGTGGAGCGATAGGTGAGCGTCCAGTGCGCTGCGAGCATGAACGAGAACGCAACGGTGAAGTGCCACACGAAAAGCAGAATTTTGAACTTCATCATTAATAATATTCAAATTCAGATAACAACGATGAATGCTTTTCACATACCCACCCAACCACACAACTACACACACACACACACACACATGCAAATACATGTTATGCGTTTTTTTGTGCGAGAACATTTTTCAACCAGCAATGCTTGCGGCCAACTGTGACAGAATACGTTAATACTTGTCGCTGTTGTTGTTATTATTGTGGCTGTTATTATTATTGTTATTGCGAAGGATTCTGTGATATTTTCAGCATAATGCAGGTGACATTTGTGGCAGTTCGCGCGCTTGTCGAAATGATAGATTTTTATTGCGAATTTTGTTTGTTGATGAATTGTGTTGTGCTGCAGCACGTCTCAGCGCGTTCGCTAGTTGGCAGAAAAATACGCTACCGCACCCCAATTCACAGCAGTAGGGACAGCGAAATGTTCTGCCAGCCGCTGTCGCAACAACGCTACAACAAATGGCACGTGTAAATTATGATTAATGACCAACTAATTAGCTACGAAACTTAGGTGTTTGTGTACTTGTGTGTGTGTTGTGTCGCAAATAATAAGTAAGCATTTGGTTATTGTTGCCCTTTGGTTGTGTAATTTCGGCCGTTCGCATCGTTTGCATGTCGCAATGTTGTCAGTTTCTGGTGTTAATTTTCGCATCGGTTATAATAATTAGCTGCCCAAATAATGTTCGGTCCTTCAAGTTGCATTAATGTTCATTTGTATAATTACACGTCGTTTGGACGCCATCGAGGCAACGCACCTGACTGATGTTTATCTCAGACAGGACAACAGGACAGCACAGCCGTGGCTTTTCTGAAGTGTGGGTCACTTTGGTGGACTTTATTAAAATTAATTTATATATTTTGTTGCTTCAAAGGTCACTTTTAAGTCCAATTAATTTCAATATCACAATGGGCATCTATGGCCCAAGTGAGCTGAATTCGAAGCAGTCACTCCTACCTACCTAAAGCTCACTTAATGTCAGATAAGTGCTTTGAGTATCTTGGAAGTAGATCATATCTTTTGTATTGGCGCTTTTAATAAACATTAAGGAAAGCAAACCTTGTCATTGGGTTGCAAAAAGTGGCTCTAAAATTCATAATAAGACGTTTTCCTCTTATTAAGGAGAGGTTCTCAAGTAGGTTAGGAGATATCGGCTGAAACTAATTTGAATACTGTTCCAACTTGAATCTCTAAGACTGCAGTTTCTGACATTGACTGATACTGATTGATTCATCCAAGTCATGGAAGAATTGCTTAACCCTTTCGCTACAGGTTTTTACTGGGGAAAGTTAAAATTTTAAATTTTATGCCTTAGGCATCTATTTGGTTAGATTAGCAACATTCCATAAGAATTTTTTTAATTTTTATACTCGGACCCTGTATTTTAGAGTGTTTTTCTATGAGAACAACCACATCGTTGTGGCTGTAATAATTACTTAAACATAAAACTTTTTACGCACAACGAAAATTTAAATATTTCTTCATTTACTTCAGCCAAAATTAAAAAACAAGTATCTAAATTGAAAGAAAACGTCATATTAAAAAGTTCTCTAATTTTTTCTGCTTCTTCTTCCTTTACTATGTCAAGATATACCATTAAAAAAAGTGTATACTTCTCTTCTTTAAACTTAAATATTCAGTTTATTAATTTCGTATTTTTCCTAAAACTTCAAACTATTCTAAAGACCAACAAAAAAATGTATTCTTGTAACCATAGAGGTTGCAGACGTCCACAAAGTAGCATGTTGCCATATGGCAACAAAATAGCGAAAGGGTTAACTTGGCTTTCATCTGCCAACAAGTGGACTCGTTATGAGTGTACAGTTGTACTTGCTGAAAGATCTCTTGGCTTGCTAACAGAAAACTCAAGTCTCTAAGAGTACATTCTGATATATTGAGTGATTTAAGCTCATCCAGTTTATTGAAGAATCGACTTGCGAAAGTTTTCCATCTGTACTTAGATAGCACCGTGCAACAAAAAATAAAAAAATTTGTCACACCGGAAAAAATCCATACGCGCGTGAAACTAGAGGCCAAACATAGTAATACTGCGTACTCAGTTTTTCATTTATACATCCTTTGTCCTTTTCAAAGGACTTCAAAATTTTGAAGGGGATAGAAAATTAAAAAAATATAAAAAAATACTTAACTTCGTTAGAATATGACGATATGTATATCAAATGAAAGAGGAAAAGCTCAAGAATTTAAATAAAATTAATTTTTTATCTATTTGTAAAAAAAGGATATGACAAAGGTCCTTTGAAAATTTTAATCCTTTATATCCTTGAAAATTTATATAGAATTTTCTTGAAAAGTAAGTTTGTTAAAACCCCAAATCTCCCTGATCACGTGTCAAAATTTCATTATTCTCGCTTCATAGATTTTGTATCTTTTTATTATTTAAAATACTGATACTCAAATAAATTAGAATTTTCGTACTTCATTAGAATTGCAGCTTCCGCTTTTATTTTAATAACTTTCGAACTAATCAACCAAAGTTTAGGTCGGAATCTTCTTCTGAAACAGCAGCCACCGTCCATGAATTCGTGATCTTCTTCTGAAAAAGAGCAGCAACCAAAGTTTAGGTCAGCGTATATGACTTAAAGTTTCCGTCTTCTCCTCACTGAAACTGCAGCAATAGAAGTCCAAGAGATTTTAATATTTCTTTTTGCTCCTTCAAGAAGAGCAGCGACCAAAGTTTAGGTTAGCGTATATGACTCGGAATCTCCTTCTTCTCCACACTGAAACAGCAGCCACCGAAGTCCAAAATTTCGTATATAACGTAGAATTTTCTTCTGAAGAAGAGCATCCAACGAAGTATATGAATTCGTATATAACATCTTCATCTGAAGAAGAGCAGCCACTGAAGTCAAAGAAATCTTATATAACTTGAAATTTCTTCTGCTCCACATGGAAACGTTAGCGATCGCAGTTCGAAAGGTTTTCGGTAATCTAATCTATAAATCTGTGATTAACCCTTTCGCTATTTTGTTGCCATATGGCAACATGCTACTTTGAGGACGTCTGCATCCTCTATGGTTGCAAGAATAGATTTTTTTATTGGTCTTTAGAATAGCTTGAAGTTTTAGGAAAAATACGAAATTAATAAACTGAATATTTAAGTTTAAAGAAGAGAAGTATACACTTTTTAATGGTATATCTTGACATATAAAAGGAAGAAGAAGCAGAACAAATTAGAGAACTTTTTAATTTGACGTTTTCTTTCAATTTAGATACTTTTTTTTAATTTTGGCTGAAGTAAATGAAGAAATATTGAAATTTTCGTTATGCGTAAAAAGTTTTATGTTTAGGTAATTATTACAGCCACAACGATGTGGTTGCTCTCATAGAAAAATACTCTAAAATACAGGGTCCGAGTATAAAAATTAAAAAATTTCTTATGGAATGTTGCTAATCTAACCACATGGATGCCTAAAACGTAAAATTTAAAATTTTATCTTTCCCCAGTAAAAATCTGTAGCGAAAGGGTTAAGTTGGCAAGACAAGTGCTTTCGTATGCTTGAGGCGGAAAATGAACCTTTAGTGTGATCTTATCCCACCCAATCACACATAACCTAAAACTTAAATATATGTCTTATGAGTGCTTATAGTTTGGAATTGTTTCATTAGGTAAACCTTACACAATTCCACACTCAGATTGTTACATGAAGACCTAATATTAATCCAACATTGACTATAGATGCCGCTGTTTTATATTTTTCTCGAAATTTTTTGGAAAACTTTTATGCTAATGTCTCGGAATGCAAAAACCAACTGCCTCAACTTGATTCCTTAGATCAGTGACAACAATTTGGCTGCTCTCAAGTAGCCGAATGGTCATCATTGCCTAAGATATTCAAACTTTTATAGCAGATATCAGTCAGAGAGACGTTCTGTAGCTAAAATTGTTCTTGTCTTATGAACCTTTAAAAGTTCATGAAGCTGTGAACCATTGGTAAATCTCATCTAATCTCTGTAAGCTATTCAAATTGCTGTACTCAATTTCTGGTCATTTAGCAATTTCGTACTTTTACGTAAACAAAGTTTTGTGGTTATTTAAATATCAGTTCGGGCGCAACTAGTCAAGTTGAATCATTTACTACAAACATTTGGCTCATAAACTTCACACAGACTGGTCGACTGAAATCTAAGCGGAAAACTTTATTCCAACTCTCGAATTGTTTGCCCATTTGATGGCCGCACTGTGCATGAAACAATCAAATCAATGAGAAGCAATTGAAAACAAAACTTTCTGCGCTAACCTCACATTTGCCAACTGGCAGCTGCTGGACGCAACCCAATAAATCCAAATCGAATCAAATGAAATGCGAGAAAATTCGAACTTTCCGAAACTCAAGTTGGCTGCGAGCAATGCACGACGACGTCAAATTAGTGGCAAATGCCAGGGCAGAAAATCAATAATGCAGCCAGCGTACGTTGGCGCCGCTGCTGCTGGAGTGGCCGAATGCAAATGCTAAGTTCAAGCGGCAAGGTTGATGAAACCTTGACTGGAGCGGGCGCGCGTGCCTGGCACCTGTCGGCCGCATTGCATTCATATTTTTGCGGCTGCGAATGTTTTGTGCGGAATTTGTATGAGTGGGCACGTTCCACCTGCTGACGGCAGACGAGCTGCTCATGTGCAAAAATAGCATGGAAAAACTTTTACTTTACTGCTGCTGCTTTTGTTGTTGTTGCATTAACGTGAGCTGTGTAGTGACAAAATCGTAAGCAGCTGCGTCTGAAATGCGGCGGCATACATAACGACGAGTGCGACACGCATCGCCTAAGCCGCCGTCGTCGTAATTTTCGCACTTCTGTGCGACGTTGCACGCAACGAGTGCCGCACGCGTGAAATGCGGCACCAACTTGACGCCCAAAAGAAGCGGCAAAAGTGCTGAAAATGCCGCAAATCGGCTCAATTATGAAAGTTTGCGCAAATGTTGCTCGGCGTTTTCGAGTGCGAGTGTCTTGTATGCGAAAAGACTAACGTTGTCTGTTTCGGAATGAGTTTTTGTGTATGTGTGTGTGTGTGTGTGAGTGCAATTGCAGCCCAAATCTGGTCTCGTCATTATCGCAACTGGCTCATTAGGCAAATGCATTAATTACATTTGTGCTGTTGGCTCAATCATGTCGCACGTTTCAACGGATCGTGGTGCTAGTTGACTGGCTGTCAGTTTGGCTGATTTGTGATTTGACCTATGCTGATGGCAATTTTGCAAACCAGGGACGCAGACAATAACAAAAACAACAACAACAATTACTGCTCTGCATTGCCCATTTGCCGACTATGACAGATGGTTCGAGCAGCTGAACCGGCAATTCGTATGTATGTCCGTGTGTGTATGTTTTTGGCCATTTTATCATTCCGCAGAATTCAGCGCACACCAGCGTTGAGTGCGGCAGCCGTAAACAAATCAGCCAATGTGGCTTTATGTTTCTCGCTGGTTTTTCTTTTTTGATAAATTATCTCATTAGCAAACAAAGCAAAAGTGATTTGCTTTGCATTTCTTTCGCACTATTTTTGCCGACCAGAATAATTTTTGATTTAAAATGATTTTAAACATGAGTTGCAAAAATAATCTCAAGCAACAGCTGCTAATTTATAATCTCGACATTAGTTGTCAACGCTTTCATCAAATCAAAGAATCAAAAAGTGTTGAACGCAACTACGTGTAATTAGTTTGAATTTCTCAGAAGATGGCCACAAAGTGTGTCAACTTTCTGGCCATCTTCTGAGAAATTCAAACTAATTACACGTAGTTGCGATCAACACTTTTTGATTCTGTCATCTGTCATCTTCTGGCACAACAAATTTACTTTAAAAAAATTTTAATAATACGTTAAATAGGGACAAATTAAATCCAAAAAAATTACGCAATAGTTGTTTTAACCAAAAAAATACATTGAAGATAAGTAAAGCATTCCTTTTTCCAATCTACAAACTGATTGGTTTAGGAAAACGTAATTTATAAATTACACCGTGCGACAGCATTTTTCACACCGCGAAAAATCCAAACGTGAAACTAGAGACCAAATATAGGAATATAGGAAAAGGGACTTCAAAATTTTGAAGGGGATAAAAAATATAAAAATATAAAAAATACTTAAACTGGTTAGAATATGGCGATATGTATACCAAATGAAAGAGGAAAGGCTTAAGAATTTAAATAAAATTGATTTTTTTATATTTTTGTAAAAAAAAGGATATGAAAAAGGTCCTTTGAAAATTTTAATCCTTTATATCCTTGAAAATTTATATAGAATTTTCTTAAAAAGTAAGTACGTTAAAACCCAAAATCGTTTAAAAGGACAAAGGATGTAGAAATCAAAAACTGAGTACGCAGTATTACTATGTTTGGTCTCTAGTTTCACGCACATATAGATTTTTTCCGGTGTGAAAAATTTTTTTAATTTTTGTCGCACGGTTTTATATTTGCAGCTCCAGCTAGTCTTGAAAGGAAGTGGTTTTAGTCCTACTTTTTCTTGAGTTAACTTCGAGTCGAAAGTGTTACATAGTCCTTATTTATTTTTAGTTAAATTTTAGTATAAAGTGGTTTATAAAGAAGTTTCTACCTCAGTAAACTTCCTGCTCTACCTTCAGTTGACCTCAAAGAGAAGGTGATTCGTAGTTCTTCTCGATGTTCACTTGACCTGCAGTATAAAGTGTTCTTAAGTTCTTCTCTATCCAGTAGAATAGTACTTCTATATCTTCCGTAGACCTTCAGTAGAAAGTAGTCCATAGTCCGTCTCTACCTTCTGTTGACGTCCAGTAATGGTTCTTAGTTCTTTTCTAACTTCAGTTGACCTTCAAGAAAAATTGGACCATAGTACTTCTCTGGCTTCAGTTGACCTTCAGTAGAAAGTGGTGCCTAGTACATATCCTCCTTCAATAGACCTTCAGAAGGAAGTAAACCAT
Organism: Melieria picta; assembly: GCA_964056695.1. Taxonomy (NCBI): domain Eukaryota; kingdom Metazoa; phylum Arthropoda; class Insecta; order Diptera; family Ulidiidae; genus Melieria; species Melieria picta. The sequence goes on from OZ057398.1 coordinate 137,975,559, forward strand.
AGTTTTTCTTTACATTGACCTTCATTAGAAAATGGTCCATAGTCTTTCTATAGCTTCCGTTGACCTCTAGTTGGGATCTGTACTACTTCCCCTCCTTCAGTTGACCACCAAGAGAAACTACACAATTGTCCCCCCGCTTTAGTTGACCTTCAGTAGTGATCCTTAGTCCTTCTCAATCTTCCTTGGACCTCTAGTAGAAAGCAGTCCACAGTTCCTCTCAATATTCATTGCACCTCTGGTAGAAAGTGAACCATAATCTTTTTGTATCTTCACTCCAAAAACAACATTACTTACTATTCATAACAGCAAATGCCTTGTTTGAACTATGAAAACTCTGAGAGCCATGTTTTTACAGACATTACTGCAAAATTACTGCCATTTAACACACAATTTATGTATATATATAAGTATGTATGTACCACAGCACTCAACACACATATCTACAAAATTGTAGCAAAACAGTATGAAAATTTCTCACATTTTCCGCACAAATGTTAATTACACTTTATTCTGCTGTCATGTTGTATGTGCGTTGTATTTTGGTTGTAACCACAAAGTAACGGTATGCCGACATGCCAAAAATGTGCAGAGCGTGTTGTTTTAGTTACAGCAGAGCAAGAGTTAATTTGCAGCAAAATTCTCCAAATTTTCCCAGTGCTGAACTCTCACCTTTGCGGCGTTTTGTTTGTGCTCGAATGGCTTTTGCCTTTTTTGCAGAGTGTTGGTCGTTGTGTTTGTCTGTGTGTGTAAATTTACGCAAAATTTAATGCAACAAATTGGCATGCGGTTTTGTTGTTGTTTCTGTTTAGTTCAAAAACGTTTAACTTTATTGACGGCAAAAAAAAATAAACCCAAAAGCTGTGCGATTCGTAAAGATTAACGCCACCGATAGCAGCGACTGAAAGAAAAGGGAACGGTGGCAGCTGAATCGGGCAAATAAAAGCTTATCTACACGGAACGTTTATATTTGCGGCATTATAATTATTTGGATGACAGACAGACGCACAAACAAAAACACGGGCACGCAAACACATATACATACTTACATACATAACTACATACAAATACAAATACAGCCCAGGCAAGCAGACAAACGGCTCAAGAGGCAAACAAGTCGTTGTAGGTTTTTTAGGCTTTCTTGCAGTTTGTTGTTATTGTTGTTGTCATTGTTGTTATTGTTGGTGTTGTGGTTGTTGTTGTTACATTGTCTTAAAGCGTATTAAAAGTATATTATTAAAAGCAAGTAGGCAGCCCAAAACCTCCAAAGCCGGGTTACGTACCGACAAATTAATGAAGCGTACACAGTGGCCCATTTGGCTAGCTGGCTGTCTCGTCTGCTTACTTGTCGATGTGTTTGTTTGTCTGTTTGTTTCTTTGTCTGCCTGTATGCTGTTTGCTTATTGCTCACTGTGAATGGTCGCTGGCATTTGGCGTTAAAGTATTAGCTCGCGTATTGCGATAAATAATGACACCTTTCAGTTCTAGTCAATTGTTCTTGTTGCTATTGTACTGTGTTGTTGTTGTTGAGCACATTAAATTGTCATTTGCTGGCAGCTTGAGCGGGTGCGAACAGCGCTCGAAAGTAGTTAAATGTGTATGTAGTAGTGTGATACAAAATCTGAATAAACAATCGACTATGCGACCGGCAACTGTTGAAGCAGCAGCAGCTGAATTGTCTGTTGACTCTGCGCTCGCTGTCGCTCTCAACAAAATGTTTGCTTGCAGTGGATAGTTGGATTTGAATTTGAGTTATGACCTCCATTTCATGCACATTGCTGCAGAAATATTAAGTTATCAAAAAAGTATTTTCATGATTTTGTTAGGGACTCAGCTTAAGTATCTTCATTAATAATTGAGGCATCTGGTCAGATGTATTTGACAGCTTTGCAAATGCAATGTAATCAATTTTATTAAAAATTATTTGGGTCTCCGTAGTTTGTAATTTCTTAAGAGAAAGAAAAATGAACTTTTATGTTGTAAGTTAAACTTTTAGTTTAACCCTTTTGCTACAGACTTTTACTGGTGCTAAATACAATTTTAAATTTAAAAAAATAATAAATAAAATAAAAAATAAAATAAAAATAAAATAAATAAAATAAATAAACAATAAATATTAGCAACATTCCATAAGAAATTTTTTAATTTTTATACTCTGACCCTGCATTTTAGAGTGTTTTTATATGAGAGCAACCACATCGCTGTGGCTGTAATAACCCTTCAAGCAATTCGGTAGTCGACTACAAAAATAACTCATTTCTAGTTAACTTTTATGACCTAAGAAGCTAACTACAAAGTAATGCAGAATTTCGCCAAATTTAATGCTTTAAATTTAGTGCTTTAAGTTAATTGCTGTTTGTTTTTTTGCCCTTTGGAATTTCATTTTACATATTTGTCATTTTCTTTCGCGCATTATAAAATCATAATCAGTGCTTAGTCTCGTACGTGCGGTCGCAGTCCAGTGAAATAAAATTAATTGAAATCAAAGTGTAAATCTAAATTAAAAAGTTTAATTGTTCAAAAATTTTTGATATTTTTTGATTGTGATTGCTTTAATTTTAATTATTTAAGCTATGCCAAAATGAGAGGCGCAAGCAAGAGAAATTTAAGAAGGAAAGGAAAGGGATTTATATTGAAATAAATTAAATTCATGTAATGTTGCTGAAGCAGAAGCCATCTGTTCCAATGTGAAAGATATGTATACGAGAGATTCATTGTCCACGTACACCTAAATTTAGATGTTTTATGATTGGAAAAAGGTAACACAACTATTCCTATTCCCAGTCAATTATTACACCGTGCGACAGCATTTTTCACACCGGAAAAAATCCATATGTGCGTGAAACTAGAGACCACATACAGTAATACTGCGTACTCAGTTTTTCATTTCTACATCCCTTGTCCTTTTGAAAGGACTTCAAAATTTTGAAGGGGATAAAAACTTAAAAAATATATAAAAAATACTTAACCTCGTTAGAATATGGCGATATGTATATCAAATGAAAGAGGAAAGGCTCAAGAATTTAATTAAAATTGATTTTTTATCTATTTGTACAAAAAGGATATGAAAAAGGTCCTTTACAAATTGTAATCCTTTATATCCTTGACAATTTATATAGAATTTTCTTGAAAAGTAAGTACGTTAAAACCCCAAAATCTCCTTGATCACGTGTCAAAATTTCATTACTCTAACTTTATTGGTTCGAAAGTTATTAAAAAAAAGCGGAAACTGCAATTCGAATGAAGTACAAATATTCTAATTTATTTGAGTATCAGTATTTTAAATAATAAAAAGATACAAAATCCATGAAGCGAGAATAGTGAAATTTTGACACGTGATCAAGGCGTTTTGAATTTGAATATTTCTTCATTTACTTCAGCCAAAATTAAAAAAACAAAAAGTATCTAAATTGAAAGAAACCGTCGAATTAAAAAGTTATCTAATTTTTTCTGCTGCTTCTTCCTTTACTATGTCAAGATATATGTACGTGTATACTTCTCTTCTTTAAACTTTAATATTCAGTTTATTAATTTCGTATTTTTCCTAAAACTTTAAACTATTCTAAGGACCAACATAGAGGATGCAGACGCCCACAAACATCATGTATCCATATGGATACCACATAGCGAAAGGGTTAAGCAAATATTTGAAAGTCGTTGGACCTTTGGCTGTTAATATAAAATTATTGGTTCAGAAAATATGTTTCTTTACAACACAAATGCATCAGTTTTTGTTTCTCTTTCTCTACAAACATTTGTCATTTGTTGTTTTTTATGTCAGAAGTGAACGTTGTCTGCTACTATGTGAAAATACAGTTATTCGCACCCATATATCTTTTTAATGATAGCAAATAAAAATAATTTAATTACACACAGCCGTACCGGCAGTCCATTAGTCGTTATTGGCATATAACAATTTCATTGCAATAAGCAAATAATGAAAAATTATTGCACTTTGTGTTTACGCTGTCCATATATGCGAACGGATTGCGTTGTTGTTGTTGTTGTTGCAGTGTATTTTTGAATGGCATGAAAACTGCAGTGGTGCCCCGCCAGTGATGGGCGATTCGAATGTGCGCCGAGCCTCGTTTCAGCTTGATTTACTTTTCACAGTCGAACAGTGTAGCGATGGCAGCCGCTCGGCGACGAGTACATCTTCACTCACTCAATGCAATAACATTGACAGGGGCTGCAGTTTTCGATATGTCGATGCGGACGTCTGTTGAAGTGTTTGTGTGTGTGTGTGTGTGTTTGAAGTGCTTGTACAGCTGTCGGCACTGCGGCTGTAATGATCATTGAATTCGCATTGTACGGAAAATAAAATTGATTTAATTCAACTCGAGTGCTTTATTTGTTGCTGCTGCTGCGGGCAGTTGTCTGTTTTGTTTACGGAAATATTTAATATTTATTGCATTCGATGTTTTTTCAGGTAATGCTCACAGCTGCTAAAGTTAAATGTTTGTTCAAAGTCAAAGTGCCACTCAACGTATTAAGGAAAATAAAACGAAATGTTTTTGAGAAAACATATGAAATAGATACACGTATCTATACATATATACAAGTATATCTATGTAGCAGGCAGCTCAATGATGCAATAAAAAAAAGTTTTTGTAATTAGCCCAATTGGGCATAGCAAATTCTATACAAAGTAAGTGGAAGGATACAAGTTGTTGAATAGCAGTTAAAGAGATTTTTATAGGCAATTATTTGGCTCTTAAAAGTTTGGGAACGAAATAGAACTATTTTTAATTATTTTTCATTTGTCTTCACTTATTTGCCTTTCAGATCCTTTTAGTAACAAATTATAAGAATAAAGTATAGAAATAAACTAGCTACAAAACGGTACACTAGACTGACAAACTGACAAATATGTATTTGAATATTTCACCACCTACATGAAACAACTTACAAGTGGCCTTTTTCTGGCTAAATAAAACAGCAATAATAATAAATAAAAATAAATACAACAGAAATACTCGCAAGTTTGTCTTATGAACTTTTATTATTTAAGTAGTATCGTCACAACTTTCAGTCTCTCAAAAAAATAACTTTTTTATTTTTTTTTATTTTATAATAATATTTGTACAATAGTTAATATTCTACAAATAAATACCTAGCAGCACTGGCAGCAGAAGCCTTCGGCTGAAAAAAAAAATAAATAAATAAAAATTAAATTCGTATGGAACAAATATAGTTCTTGAATACGAAAGAATAAAACAAAAAATGTGTTAAATATTTTATCTTTTTCCATGTATTCAGCCGCTGAGCTTAATTTCACCTGTGAATATACTTAGACGAAGCTGGTCTGAAAAGTTAAACAACCAAACAAATTAATTCATTAAATTTTATTTTTCTACATATTCTCCTTGTAAGTCTACACATATCTCCCAGCAATGTTCCACTCTCTTTTACGCGTTCAAATAGAGCATTGGAAATGTTCATCTGAACACGTTTTTGGTCTAAAGTCACCCAACAAGCAGACAGCTTTCTCACTCCTAAAACTTAATTCAATATGTGATAAAAACAATTTCTGTCATAATTCATATGGAATAATTCATCTTCTATCTCTCTCACTAAAATTCGATGGTTGTCTAGCAGCATTTGATGAACTTGAACAATGTTATTAACAGTTGTGAGTAGCTTTCAAAAGACGCGCAAACAATTTCTCTACCTTTAGTTGAGTGTTGACATCTTCATTTTAAGTTCGGAAACTTTTCAGAGCACCTCCATATAATTGTTAAATATCAACAAAAATTAATTGTTACTATCTTCTCATTCACTGTTAGTATTTAACTATTCCCTCCGAATAGCACAAATGTGCTTCATATAAAATTTCTGCAATATTTTTACAATAATTTGATTAGCGTTTGACAAATTGACAATCCCATTGAAACTGGCGCTTGTGAGCATTCACATAATCAATCATGTTTTAACTTGATAAATAAAAGAGACGCCGTAGTTTGAGATACTCAAGAAAACACTAACGATAACAATTAGCTTATCTAACCCTTCACTGATAACTTTGAGAACGTCAAATGTTTCTATAGAGACTCAAATAAGACCCCTAAGAAGAATAAGAACAATAGATATTCAAACTGATGGGTGTTGAAAAGTCAAAGTGAATGGATCGTTTTTGAATCAAAACATGAGGCAGCCTGCAGATTTGTTAAATTTTTTCAAATATTTACTTATAAAAGGAGAAGGAGGAGAAAGAGATTTCCATAGAATGAAACATATTCCCAGTTTTATGAGTTTAAACTAAAATCAACAGCGTATTGGTGTCTTGTTTGTGATGAAGAGAAGAAGAAGATCCTAAAAACACCATCAAAATATTAGACGAACAGAGCATCAGCACTAATTTTAATGTATGCAAGTATTTTCAGTATTTTTAGTCAAGAGTTGATGTCAAGAGAGACCAAGTCAACCCACTTGACGCAAAGATTTAGATAAAAGTTCTATAGTTAGAAATAACAACCAAGCAAAGTAATCGCTGATCTTATCAACTCAGCTCCTTGAACTGCCATCTGGCCTGAAAGATAGTGCTAAACGTTAAGCTGGTTGAGCAAAATGTTTGTTAAATGATAAAAATATAAAGTATTAAAAAATTAAAAACAAATTTAAAGTAAAAAATAATAAAAATAAAATTTAAAGAAAAATATATTTAAAACAATATATTAAAAAAAATTATTAAAACAAAGAAAATAAATTGAAAGTATTGTAAACAGTTTACCGTTATGAACTAATACAAAAAATAGCAAATTAAAAAACAAAAGAAAAAATAAAAAGTAAAAAATACAGTGTTTTATTTTTTAGTGTGTTATAAAAAATCTTAAAGTTGTTAATTATGAATTACAAATCTTTTCTTGAAAATTTAAACATTAAAAGTAAAGCAAGAAACCAAAAGTAAAACCTAAAAATTGAAAAAACCAAAAAATAATATAAACAAAATTTAATAAATAAAATTAAAAGGTATTAATTTTTAGTAATTTTTTTATTTTTGTAGCAAAAAAATACCCACAAGTTTGAAAAGTCCCATAAGAAATATTAAAATTGTTAATTTTGTATTACCAAACTTCTATGGAAAATTTACTAATTAAAAGTAAAGTAAAAAACCAAACGTAAAAATAGAAAAAAAACAACCAACAAAAGTATAAAAAAAATTTAAGATAAAACATTTAAAATTATTAATTAAAGTTTTTTACATAACATATATTAAAATTTTTAATTATTAATTATAATTTTAATTTAATTATTAATTATTTTAAAAATTTAATTATTAATTTTAACAATAAAAAGTATTTTTCTTAAAATTGTCAATTTGAAATTACCTAAAATGTTTGGAAAATTTAATAATTAAAAGTAAAACAAGAAACTAATTACAAATACAAAAAAACAAAAAATATCCAACAAAAATTATAGAAACATTTAGGAAAAACATACGAAGTTATTAATTTTAAGAATTTTTTTTATTTTTGAAGTAAACATTACCCACAGTTTTGAAAAGTGTAAAAAAATGAAAATTGAAAAAATTTTGACATTGTTAATTTTGAATTACCTAACGTTTTTGGAAAATTTAATAATTAAAATTATATGAAAAAAATAAATAAAAATTAAAAAAATTATAATCAACAGAAATAATAGAAACCTATTTTTAGAAGAAACATGTTATTAATTTTTAAAAGTAATGTAAAAAACGATTAAAAAATTAAAAAAAAAATTAAAATTGAAAAAATATTAAAATTGTTAATTTTGAATTACCTAAAGCTTTTGGAAAATTTAACAATTGAAATTATATGAAAAAAATAAATAAAAATTAAAAAAATTATAATCAACAGAAATAATAGAAACCTATTTTTAGAAAAAACATAAGTTATTAATTTTTAAAAGTAATGTAAAAAACGAAAAAATTAAAAAAAAAATAATCAACATAAATAATGGAAACACAATTTAAGAAATAACATTTGAAGTTATTTTTAGTAATTTTTTTATTTTTATAGTAAGAACTACCCACAATTTTAAAAAGTGCTCTAAGAAATAAAGTTGTGATAATAATATTAAAGAAAAATAATAATAAATAAAAAGAAGAAAATAATAAATAAATAAAAATAAAAGAACAACAAACTAGAAGTTTTAAATTTCTACTGTTTTTTTTATATTTTAGTACTAAAAAATACAAAAAAACACAAAAAAGTCACATGCTGCGTTTTTATTACGTTAAATCGCCCAAAGTAATTGCTGTGTAAAGAAATTTTAAATTTGTGTAGAAATAAATAAACAACAATTGTGTATACAAAAACAAAACCATTCTTGTAAACACTTGAGCAATTAAAAAACTAAGAAACTGTTTCTCTAAAAATATAAACAAAAAATTGTATTCTTTTTGTATACCCAGCCAGCGATCGAAAGACGCCACAGTAATTGAAAATACCAAAATAAAATATTTAAAAACAATTCTGGCGGGCATCAAATGGCCGCTGGGCTCTTTGGTTTTGTTGCTGACCTTCAAACCACACGAAACACTTTCGCGCGCTGCTCCTTATTACGCCCACAAAATTAGGCGAATAGCAAAGACAAATCAAATGTAACTGTTTTCATAAAAAAACGCACGCACGCAGCCACCCACGCACACTGACGCACTCACACAGCTGTGTCTGTTTATTTACTTATTTTGGTATGCGCGATATCACCGCCAAGAATTTATCACCCAGATAAAAAACTTGAGTGACGAGCCGAGCGTGCAAGACTAATGTCCAGCTTTTGGCGGCATTATGACTCTTTGTTATTGTTTTTGTTGCATTTTTATGCCACTCAACACTGCTGATAGCGAGTGAGAAATTGCTGCAAATGTTATTCAATTTTTTCTTTCGTTCTTTTTACTGCCGACTAAGTGTCGAAAAAGCAACGCGATAAATACGCAACGATCATGACAATTTTTTTTTTTCAGTGCGTTCGACTTTGTGTTGTCACAGCGGCCGCAATCAGTTTGCCATAAATTTCGGTTAGCATTTGTTTTTGATTGTTGTTGTCACTGCGCACCAAATAATCCGCAAGCGAAGTTATCACATTCGGTGCAGCGCAGCGCAACGAATCGTGTCGTATCGCAGCGTAGCGTTCGGCATTCCAAAGCAACTCAATCATTTTCGAATTCTAATATTAATTCTTGAAGGTCGTTGTGAGCGCTCTTCAATGTGGTTTCAATGTGTGTGTAGGTGTGTGTGTGTGCGTGTGCCGCGTCCATTCAGCTTCAAGTGGAGAAATTAAATGATTTTATTTAATTAATTAAAGCTTACTTCTCGCTTTGCGCTGATAAGATTTGGTTTTCGTATTTTGTTGCCTTGTTGTTGTGATTTTGTGATTCCTTTCTTGCTGCCGTCTGTCTTGTGTGCTCTGGAGGCGTTCGTATGTGTTCGTAGTTTGATTTATTTATGCATCTCTGCGGTGATTTTCGACCGGCTTAGAGACCAGCATAGAGCGCCAACTAAGCCGCTTAGCTTGTGACAAGTCACTATGACTCTTCAATGCTGTTTGTGAGATAGTTTTGCATTTATAGTTTTTATTGTAAAGATGAATCATTTTTTGTGGGTCACAATGAGGTCCCTCTACTTGTTCATTACTTCTGGTCAACTGCGTTGTTGTGTTACTAATTGTATGGTGTTGCAAAGCAGATAGCTATGACTAATATGAAATTAGCAAAAAAATTTCCTCTTATCAATAACACCGTGCAACAAAAATTAAAAAATTTTTCACTACGGAAAAAATCCATATGGGCGTGAAACTAGAGACCAAACATAGTAATACTGCTTACTCAGTTTTTCATTTCTACATCCTTTGTCCTTTTAAAAGGGCTTCCAAATTTTGAAGGGGATACAAAATAAAAAAAATTTAAAAAATACTTAACCTAGTTAGAACATGGCGATATGTATATCAAATGAAAGAGGAAAAGCTCAAGAATTTAAATAAATTTGATTTGTTATCTATTTGTAGAAAAATGATATGAAAAAGGTCCTTTGAAAATTTTAATCCTTTATATCCTTGAAAATTTATATAGAATTTTCTTGAAAAGTAAGTATGTTAAAACCCAAAATCTCTTTGATCACGTGTCAAAATTTCATTATTATCGCTTAATTGATTTTGTTTCTTTTTATTATTTACAATACTGATACTCAAATAAATTAGAATTTTTGTACTTCATTAGAATTGCAGCTTCCGCCTTTTTTTTAACAACTTTCGAACCAATAAAGTTAGAGTAATGAAATTTTGACACGTGATCAAGTAGATTTTAACATACTTACTTTTCAAGAAAATTCTATGTAAATTTTAAAGGATATAAAGGATTAAAATTTTCAAAGGACCTTTTTCATATCATTTTTCTACAAATAGATAACAAATCAAATTTATTTAAATTCTTGAGCCCTTCCTCTTTCATTTGATATACATATCGCCATAGTCTAACGAGGTTAAGTATTTTTTATATTTTTTTAATTTTTTATCCCCTTCAAAATTTTGAAGTCCTTTTAAAAGGACAAAGGATGTGGAAATGAAAAACTGAGTACGCAGTATTACTATGTTTGGTCTCTAGTTTCACGCCCATATGGATTTTTCCCAGTGTGAAAAATGCTGTCGCACGGTGTAATTTATTTGCATCGAGTACAGTGCCAGTTCTGACCAACAACAATGAGGCGTAACAATTACAAATTGTGTAATTAATTTAAAGTTGCCTCAATTAAATCAATCATTGAATGCATATAATGGATTTTCTAAAGGAAAATAAAGCGAAAGAAACAATTAAATAAATCAACGACTGTATGTGACTTTAACTCACTAATTAACCTGCAGCAGGGTGACAGAGCCAACGCGCTACGTCATTAAGTGCCAATTTAACTGGGACGTGTTATCATTCGATTGCCACAACTTTGAACTTGAATGCATAATAATGCAACTGCTAATAGAAACAACAACAACAAAACAATGACACAAATAGGAAAAGGCAAAAGCAACGCATCCCACTGGCAATTGGCATCAGTTGCGGCGGCAACAACAGTTGCAAAGCAGCAGCAGACAACAGACAACTGAAATTGCCACTTGTGTCTACAAGGAATGAAGTGAAACAACACTGCGACAACAACAACAAATGACACCAAAAGCCAACAACAGTGTTTAATTGAAATAGAAGCAGCCAGCGCAACAATAACAACAAAAACAGCGTTAACTACAGTGGCAGCGGCGGCAGCAACTGTTGCTATCCCATTGCTGCTGACATTTGATCTCGCGGCACATGTAAGCGGCGCCGGCATACCCTCCCTGAACCCCCACCAGTGCTGCAGCGGTGCGGAGCTCGGACTGGTCGCGTTGCAGCCGCTAACAAAGCGTAATTGTATGGCAATCGTTGCGCTGCTGGCGCTCGACGCTCGGCTGCGGACTGCAGACTGCTGACTGAAAATGCTCAAAATGCGCGCAAATGAATTAAATGATTATGTTGTTGCTGCTGCTATTGCGATTGTGCTGTTCTTAGTTGTTGTTGCATTGTGGCCGCACAGTTGTACTTTTGTGCGTAGCGCAGCCCAACGTGAATGCGAATAATCGGTTTTGTACTTTTTCCATTTTCATTGCTGTTGATGCGTTCATTTACTTTTTTCGCTCTATGCATTGCACTGTGCAAATTGTTTTTGTTATTGTTACTGTTGTTGAAATGTGTGTTTGTTTTTGTTTGTCATTCAAATTACGTGTATTCAGCAGTGTTAAAAAATTTTGCAGCTGTTCGCTAGGAAATGCGATCGGGGTAAGGTTAAGGTTAAAGTCTTCTATTCTAGCGACTTAAATTGAGAGAAGTGAGAAGGAACAAAAATACAGAAAATAGTTTAGGCGTTGAAAGTTCCTTATTTTGTTGCTAGGTATAGTCTTTCTTTCTTTCTTTCTTTTCCTCTCTCTCAATGAAGTTATTTGACTCCGTTAGACATTCCAGTTTTAATCCCTAAACGACTGCAGGTCTATGATCTCCAATAATCAAAGAGGCCCAAGAATCATAAACATCATTAAAATTGTTAATTATGAATGACTAATGTTTTCTAGAAAATTTAATAACTAAAAGTTAAATAAATAAAAAACTAAAAGTAATAATTAAAAATAGAGAAAAATAATCAAAAAAATCAAAAAAGTAAAAGTAACGAAAATTAAGAAATAACATTAGAAGTTATTAATTTTTAATAATTTTTTTAAATTTTTGTTTTAAAAATTACCCACAATTTTGAAAAATGTTATAAAAAATATTCAAATTGTTAATTATAAATTACCAAACTTTTCTGAAAAATTTAATAATTAAAAGTATATTAAAAAACCAAAAGTAATAATTTAAAATAGAGAAAAAATGTAAACAAAAATTTAAGAGATAATATTAAAAGTTATTAATTTTTATTAATTTTAATTAAAAATTACTATTATTATTATAAATTATTATTAATTAATTACATTAATTATTATTAACTATATTCAAATTGTTATTTGAATTACCTAACGTTTTTGAAAATTTTAATTATTAAAAGTTATGTAAAAAACCAAATGACAATTAAAAAATAAATAATCAACTCAAATAATAGAAACCAAATTTCAGAAATAACATTAGGTATAAGTTATTAATTTTTAAAAGTAATGTAAAAAACCAATCAAAAATTAAAAAAAATAGTCAACATAAATAACACCGTGCGACAGCATTTTTCCCACCGGGAAAAATCCATATGTGCGTGAAACTAGAGACCAAACATAGTAATACTGCGTACTCAGTTTTTCATTTCTACATCCTTTGTCCTATTAAAAGGACTTCAAAATTTTGAAGGGGATACAAAATTAAAAAAATATAAAAAATACTTAACCTCGTTAGAATATGGCGACATGTATATCAAATGAAAGAGGAAAGGCTGAAGAATTTAAATCAAATTAATTTTTTATCTATTTGTAAAAAAAAGGTTATAAAAAAGGTCCTTTAAAAATTTTAATACTTTATATCCTTGAAAATTTATATCGAATTTTCTTGAAAAGTAAGTATGTTAAAACTTCAAATTTTCCTAATCACGTGTCAAACTTTTATTACTCTAACTTTATTAGTTCGAAAGTTATTGAAAAAAGGCGGAAGCTGCAATTCTAATGAAGTATAAAAATTCTAATTTATTTGAGTATCAGTATTTTAAATAATAAATAGAAACAAAATCAATAAAGCGAGAATAATGAAATTTTGACACGTGATCAAAGAGATTTTGAGTTTGGACATACTTACTTTTCAAGAAAATTCTATATACATTTTCAAGGATATAAAGGACTAAAATTTTCAAAGGACCTTTTTCATATCCTTTTTTTACAAATAGTTAAAAAATTAATTTTATTCAAATTTTTGAGCCTTCACTCTTTCAATTGACATACATATCGTCATATTCTAACTAGGTTAAGTATTTTTTATATTTTTTTATTTGTTATCCCCTTCAAAATCCTGAAGTCCTTTTAAAAGGACAAAGGATGTAGAAATAAAAAACTGAGTACGCAGTATTACTATGTTTGGTCTCTAGTTTCACGCACATATGGATTTTTCCCGGTGTGAACATTTTTTTAAATTTTTGTTGTACGGTGTAATGGAACATTTATACATTTTTAATATTTTTTTTCTTTATTTTTGTAGTAAAAATTACCCACAAATTTGGGAAGTAAAATACAAAAAAATTTAGAAAAAAAATACTAAAATAAATAAATATTAAAATTAATCATGAACTAACAAAATTTTTCCCCATAGTAAAACCCTGCGCCTAGAAGTAGATATACACTAAATGTAAACACATATACTTAGGTAAGGTTAGGAAAGCTGGCTTGCCAGATCGGCTAAGCATAGATCCTGTTGGTATCGTGGCGGTTCAATTTAGAGCTCCTTAGTCTTTCGGATCGATGTACAAGTGATTTGTGATAATGTGGGTGTTTCTAGCGTAGCTCAGCAGCGACTCAATCTCGTGCTTGGGGTCGTGCATCTGACTCACAGAAGAACGGAGCCCCTAAGTGAGTAAGGCGCAGTCTTGAGATGGCCAGTATGAAGAAGTAGACTTTGCTCTAAGGCTTCGCTAGCACCATTTCCCTTGGTTTTTATTACTTTCAGCGACTAATGGTAGGCAAAACTCATTTGTACTTCCAGGTTGATGTGTTTTATTAGTTTTAGTACTCCCTGAGATTAGGAGTGGCAGATCTTCTCTGGACCTAAAGTTGTTGCCCCTCACTGAACAAGTTTTTTTCTGCTGAGTGCAGGATAATCAAAGAGAGTAAATATAGATATTTCTGGTTCTTGACATACAAAGGATATTTCAATTTTTTGAGAGGAAACCTGAGTGAACAATGATTAGTTAGGAATCCAGCGAGGATGCAAAGGTCCTTCTTCTGTAGCATGAACAGATTTCTGAATATTCTTTTGCCTGCGATTAAGAACCGTTTTTCCTAACGCAGTCCTGTGCTGTTGATGTACTGCTCAGCAAAATTTTCATCCACCCATTTCTTTAGTCATTCTTGTTTGTGTTCTCTGGGCAGTCCACAGAATGGTTCGGTGCCTATCGGTGGACGCATTGCACCTCTTTTGGCAAGGCAGTTGTCCTGTTAGTTACGGCCTCTTAGTTCATTCAGATTATTTTGTCAATACTTGAAAAGTTTTGAGGATGTCACGTAGACTTGTATGAGCCTTCAGGGCCGCTCGACGGCTGGATACTAAAGACCCCTTTGGCCAAATGTATATTGCAAGACCCTTCATTATGACCTTGCAGTGTTTTTGCATTATCGCCATAAAGTTTCAAAGCATAATGTCACATAAGTATTTACGTATTTAAAATCGCAAATAAATATGAAAATTTAATTAAAATTGCTGCCCGAAAGCAAATAAAATTATAAACGACCAAATACACTCGACCCTCTATCTTTATGTTTATGTATGTGTGTTTTTGTGTGTGTGTGTTTACCAAATCTCCAGTGCAAATAATTTGCTATTTGCCTTTTCTGGCACGTACACCCACACACACAAGGACTTTGTGTATTTGTGCTGTTACGTAAATTGTGAATTACAAAAGGAACATGAAACTAATTGGCTAATGTTGCGCTGATTGCACTGTCATATCGGGCATGTACAGCCAACGGCCAAAACAACAAAATACACACACAAGCACATATCTATATTTATATTTAGTCGTCTATATATATATATAAATATATAAATGTATGTACCAGCACATTTATAAGCCAGCAGGACAATTTGGTGTGAAGTGTACGTGGCGTATTTATGTCTGCGTCTGTCTCTATGTTTATATGTGCCGCGCCCCTTAATGCACGCTGAACGCTTTAATAGGCCATCGACAATTATACTGATCCCAAATCGTTTGGCCGACTAACACATACAAAGCAAACACATGCTGGGACGTTCGTGTGGGCGTCTGTGTCAACGAGCCCAACGAGCCCAACGAGCGCAACGAGCTGGGCACGTCTACACTCACACACACACCAGTGTAGACAGAAGTAGTAGTGTTTGTGTGTGTGTGTGTGTACTTGTGCGTGGGTTCGTAAGCACATGTACGCAGCGCTTAATTCGATTAACCGAACAACAACAACAAACTTAATGAGCAGCATCTTAGGCCGTAAGGACTGATGTCCTTTAATATTTGAGAGCATGAGCATAACAACGGCGCAACAATACAATACAACAATAACAATTACAACAACAATAGCACAAACGACATTATTACTTGTGTAACACTAACGTACGCCAGAGCGAACGCAAACAAACGTCAACAAGGATAAACAAGCACACACACACACACACACACTCATCCTTTCGACAGAAAAAACTGGAAAAATCACATACGAAGAGGAAAAAATTTACTGCAAAAATGGCAGCAAAAGCAGCCTTAAGGAATAAGCTTCATTACCAGCGAAACACACACACACACACACACACATGGGCCCGTTCAGTGTCGCAAAGCGAGCGTCAAAAGTTATCAGCGGGAAATTTACACACAGTCGACGCTAGAAAATCGAAGCCGACAGCTGTACATATTTTATGTGAAAATAAAAGTACGCAGATATGTTTGTATGTGGCTTTGTATGCATTCACACTTCAGCCGCAGTACATTTTTCCTACAATGAGTTTTTGCTTGCTACGACAAAGCAGCGATGCGCATGCAAAGCCAACAAAAAGAAGCGACAAAGTCCAATCAAATCAGAGCAAGAAAAATAAAGAACAAATAGACACACTTTGTTCCACATAAAATTACGCGCATATTTTCCGCTTATCTGCTGCAACGAAGCTACGCAGCTCAGTTTACGCTTTATGCTCTACGTTCTTCGTTCTCGGACCCCCACCAGCCAAGCCAAGCCACCAAGCAATGCCCGCCGCGCGGCCTCTGGTCTCGCTGGCGCAAGCTTCATTTCGCCACGAGCGCAGCGCACAGCAGAGATAGCAGCTCCCACGGCGACAGCGAGGCATTGTCCCTTTTCGTTGTGTCTTTCATAATTTCGCGTCTGGAATTGTGGTCGCATTGTGGCAAAGGACACGAATACATCGAGCGCGCCGTACGCGACTTGTCCCAAAAGAGCCGCACTCACATTTCAACAATCGATATTGTGGCGACACTGGGGACACACACACACACGCACCCATACACATATGCACGCATATACCTAAACAATTATGTGGCCTCAATCGCCAGGCGCAGTGTGCGTGGAATCCTCCATTAGTTGCTGTCCATCAAGCACAAAATCTATTGCACTTTATTTAGTCATTTTTTCCGCACTTCTCATCCCATGCCCAACTGTCACTTTCAGTAATTCTTAGTTGCTTGGACTCTGCTTTTTCTCCCTCCCAACTGCAATTTCGTTCTTTTGTTTTCACTTTGTGTGCTCGGTTTGTTTCCTGTATTTGCTGCCTTTCTTGTTCGTTTTTATTGTTTTCTCTCTGGTATTTCTGTGCCATACGCCGTTGGCTGTGCGATACGATTATCTTATTTCGTAGATTTACTGTTCGAGCTCGGCGCCCGGTCGGTCCCCAGCCACCGCAAGCACAAAGACGTTGGTGCTGGCTTGCTATCAACTTGACTCGAAATCAATTTACGACTTG
Source organism: Melieria picta (assembly GCA_964056695.1). NCBI lineage: Eukaryota > Metazoa > Arthropoda > Insecta > Diptera > Ulidiidae > Melieria > Melieria picta. Next base: position 137,992,675 of record OZ057398.1, read on the forward strand.
TCACTTCATTGAGTTAAGAATTGATGGGTTTATGCTGGGATCTGGACAGCGTTCGGGCCACTCGGCAGCCGCAATCGTTGTGAGTAGTGCAAATTAGTAATAAAGTTGAAAACAAGCAGGATTTTACACTGAAAATTGACTATGCGAAATCAGGCAATAACTAGCTGCTAGTTATTGCTTTTGGAGCATATGAAATGGCAGAATTAATGCGCGTCGAGGTGAATATTGCATGCATGTAATTGACCCGCTAGGCGTATACGCAACATTGGATTTTTGAAGGCAAATGTTTGCATTAAATGCGAACATGTAATGTTCAACGCAATGTCTTTTTCATTACAAGTTAGATAAATTTTAACTTTCGATAGATTAAGTATAAAAGAAATGTTTAATGAAGTTGTCCGAGAGGAACTTTTCATATGCTCCCTGATCTGATACCAAGATTTGTTACACCGTGCGACAGCATTTTTCACACCGGGAAAAATCCATATGTGCATGAAACTAGAGACCAAATTTAGTATCACTGCGTACTCAGTTTTTCATTTCTACATCCTTTATTCTTTCAGGACTTCAAAAAATAAAAAGGATAAAAAATAAAAAAAATATAAAAAATAAAAAAAATATAAAAAAATACTTACCCTGGTTAGAATATGGCGATATGTATATCAAATAAAAGAGGAAAGGCTCAAAAATTTTAATAAAATTGATTTTTTATCTATTTGTAAAAAAATGATATGAAAAAGGCCCTTTGAATATGTTAACCCTTTATATCCTTGAAAATGTACATAGAATTTTCTTGAAAAGTAAGTAAGTAAATCTCCCAAATCTCCCTGATCACGTGTAAAAATTTTATTTCTCTAACTTTATTAGTTCAAAAGTTATTAAAAAAAAGGCGGAGCTCAAATTCTAATGAAGTACAAAAATTCTAATTTAGTTGAGTATCAGTATTTTAAATAATAAAAAGATACAAAATCAATGAAGCGAGTATAATGAAATTTTGACACGTGATCAAGGAGATTTGGGGTTTTAACACACTTACTTTTCAAGAAAATTCTATATAAATTTTCAAGGATATAAAGGATTAAAATTTTCAAAGGACCTTTTTCATATCCTTTTTTACAAATAGATAAAAAATCAATTTTATTTAAATTCTTGAGCCTTTCCGCTTTCATTTGATATATATTTTTTTTTGTTTTTTTTATTTTTTATCCCCTTCAAAATTTTGAAGTCCTTTTAAAAGGACAAAGGATGTAAAAATGAAAAACTGAGTACGCAGTATTACTATATCTGGTCTCTAGTTTCACGCCCTTATGGATTTTTCCCGTGTGAACAATTTTTTTAATTTTTGTCGCACGGTGTTATATTCACAGATGTGAGTGAACCTGTGAACTTTAAACTTTCATTCTACTTGTTTACTTATATATAGCAACAACATTTCTCTCCACTTTATACAAAATTGATATTTAACTTAAAGTGATGTGTGCCATGTGTCAATGTGCATAGTGGAAAAATTCCCCTACAAACTTTTAAGCACATAAATTTAAGTGCACTTTTTAGCTACCACCCAGTGCGCCCCATTGCAGTGCAGTCGCACGCGTGGACACTGCAATCACATGTGCAGCGCTGAGAGTAATTAAGGTGCATGCAACTGACAGTTGAGGGTGTCAAGTGTCATCAGCAGCAACAGAACTGCGGGGCACGGCACACAAACGCCACAACAACACGCGACCATAGGTGAAGCAGTGCCGTGCTGTGTCAGACACCTGATTGCAGCGCCACAAACGAGCGATGGCAGCAAAGTAACAACAACAACAACACCAACATCCAGACGCCAGCGACATGGTTGTCAGCAATAACACGAACCATGCAGCAAATGTCTCAAAATAAACAACGCCACGCTGAAAATAATGTCGGCGCTGTGCTGTGTGCAGTTTGGCTACGCTGCTGGCTTGGTCGTTTGTTTACATAAGAATGCGCCAATGAAAATAACACACCGGTGGGGGGGGGAGAGTCGGGGAGGGCAGACTAGCAGTGCTGCGCATCTTCGTGTATTTAACTGCGACTGTGTCTGTTTGTGTACGAGGGCAGTTTGAGAAGTCAGTGACTTTGTTAATTTGCAGCACTGCTACTGTCAACTACCATCTCTTAGTAGGCTACATTCAAATTTTGAGCATGATGCGTCATTTACTCTGTGTTTGACAGTCTTTGAAAGCAGACAATTTTGTGAATTTTGACAAAAATGAAAAAGAGGGAATTTCGTGTGTTGATAAAACATAATTTTTTGCGTAAAAAAACATCACCGAAACCAATGAATAAATAAATAATTATAAATACTATGGGGACTCTGCACCATCAATTTCAATGGTTAAGAATTGGTTTACCGAATTCCGTTGTGGTTGTACCAGCACAAGAGACGCCGAACGTTCAGGTCGATCAAAAGCGGTTGTCACGCCAGAAATGGACAATAAAGTTCATGGAATGATGTTTGGCGAACGAAGAATGAAAGTTCGTGAGATGGCTGAAGCTGCAGGCATCTCAACTGAGCGAGTACACCACATTTTGCATGAATATTTGGACATTAAAAAGCTATCTGCGCGATGGTTGCCGCGATTGCTCACACTTGTGACCATTTCAAAGAAGTGTTTGGCGATGTTCAACTGGAATCTGAATGAGTTTTTTGTTTTTAAACATGAATTCATCACTGCACACCAGAGACCAAGAAACAGTCAAAGCAGTGGACTTCTCCGGGTGAAAGTGCACCAAAGAAGGCCAAGTTGGATCTGTTGGCCAACAAAGTCATGGCTACAGGGTTTTGAAATGCCTGCGGTATCATTCACATCGATTGCTTTCAAGAGGGTAAAACGATTACTGGCGCATATTATGCAGAGTTGTTGGATTAATTCAACGCCGATTTGAAGCAAAAATTACCATATTTAGCGAAGAAAAAGTTCTCTTCCATCAGGACAATGCACCAATGCGTACACGTGTGTAGTCGCTATGGTAAAAATCCATCAATTGGGCTACGAACTGCTACTCCATGCAGCGTATTCTTCAGATATAGCCCTCTGCGACTTTTTTCTGTTCCCAAACCTGAAGAAATGGCTCAGCGCTAAGAGATTTGGCTCGAAATCATCGAGTCATCACTGAAACATATATTTGGAGGACCTTAAGAAAACCCATTATTTGGAAGGGATACAAAAATTGCAACAACACTGGACTGAATGTATCGAAAGGAGATTATGTAGAAAAATAAAACCTTTTTTTCCAAAAGAAATTTCTTTTATTCAAAAAAATCACTTACTTATCAAACTGCCCTCGTATGTGTGGGTGGATGTCAGCATTGCGTTGGTCCATTTTGTGCGCTGCAGCGCAACATTTACGCTCCAAATTTGCCATTAAAGTCAGCACAGCGCCCACCGGCATCGCTGATTTGTACACAATATGAATACACAAACAAAGCGGCATCAGCGGTCGACTTGGCGCTCATTGCGATGACATTGGCGTATTAAATGGATCATCGGAATCTGCATAAAAATGTCAATGACACTTGAGCGCTGGGACGAGGTCACCGTCAGGTCGCGCAACTCAATTCAGTTGTCGGTATCGAATTGTTGCGATGACGCTCGGAGCGCGTCGGCTATGTCGACGCATTTGCATAAGTCAAGTTCACGGCACTTGAGGAATGTCAGCGCTAATGTTCTTGTCAAATCGATTGACGTACGCTTACATGTGTACTACAAATGTTTGTATGTGTGTGTGCGTACTGTGACGTGCTCGCTGCCGCTTAGACATTAATTTATAAGCACATTTGTTGTAATTTGTCTACGCACACATACACATAAAAAAATAATCGCACACAAAAAAAAAACAAATTATGTCTGACTCTGATTCCCGCTTGCACGCATTGTGTGAACATTGCATATTTATACGATTTGTTGTTTTTGTTGTTTTCTTGCAGATAAACAGCAAACAAAGGCGACAAGAAATTGACAGCTCTCGCAAAAAAAAAACGGTGAGTAAGCCCATCGACTTGTAGGGGTAGCTGACATTTGCTTGGCAGTAACTTTTGTTTTTCTTGCATTGGTTGTGGCATTGTGGTTTTTTGTTTGATTAGATTTCTACGTGCCCAGAAGATTTCTGCGGTTGGCCGCTATCAAAGCGACGCACAGAAGCGAAAAACGCCAGCAAAGTCGACACTTTTTGTGACGAGGAATACAGCAAATGGCTATTTTTGGCCATTTGATAAATTAAATTTATACGTGCTGGCTATTTGTGTACAACGGTAAATAAATTACAAAATCAAAGTAAAATTTAAAGTATTATGTGGGATTAATTTTTTACCTGACTACACTTGAGATGGGTTTGATTTTTTGTTAATTCATTAGATATAGCATTGAGTTTTATTATAATTTTTTTTTTAAGAATATATAGCTGTGCCTGTGTGTATATATGTATGAGTATAAATTGATTTATATATATATATTGTTGTTGTTTATAGCCTTTCAAAAAACTGAAATTTTCTTTTGCTATTAGCTAAATAATTGCTTCGAAGCAGGGACCGGAAACAACAGTTATTTATGAAAACTATATTTAAAAAAATTACTTTGAAAGAAATTTCATACAAGCAAATTAAATATACCAATAAATTTCTTTTCGCACGGAGAATGAAACTTGGTAATAAACTTTTTTTGTAATTTTTATGGAAAAATTAAAAAATAAGAATTATATTTTATTTATATTTTAAAAATCCTATAAAAACAATTATTTTTGATTTTTTTTCTTATTAGTCTACAAACAACAGTTTTTTCGATTTTTATTTTAGTTGTCTTATGATAACAATTATTGGTGACTTTTATTTAAAAAAGTCATGAATAAAAATCAGTCAGCGACTTTTATTTTTTAAGTCATCAATAAAAATCATTCAGTGACTTTTATTTATAAAAGTCATCAATAAAAATCAGGAAGTGACTTTTATTTATAAAAGTCATCAATAAAAATCATTCAGTGACTTTTATTTATAAAAATAAAAATCAGTAAGTGACTTTTTTTTTATAAAAGTCATCAAAAAAATTATTTAATGACTTTTATTTTTTAAGCCATCAATTAAAATCTTTCAATGACTTTTATTCGCAAGTCGCAATATAAAAGTCATTTTCATTAATGCATGCAAAAGTTATGATTCATAAAAACAGAATTGTCAAGTCAGGTCTTGTTGAGTCGATCAAGAATATATATACATTTCGATATTTAATGAATCCAGTACTGTGATGAATGAAAATGACTTTTATTTTGCGATTTAAAAAGTAAAAGTCACTGAATGATTTTTTTCATGACTTTTATAAATAAAAGTCACTGAATGATTTTTATTGATGACTTAAAAACTAAAAGTCACTGACTGATTTTTATTAATGACTTTTTTAAATAAAAGTCACCAATAATTGTTATCATAAGACAACTAAAATAAAAATCGAAAAAAACTGTTATTTTGCGACTAATAAGAAAAAAAAATCAAAAATAATTGTTATTATAGGATTTTTAAAATATAAATAAAAAATAACTGTTATTTGGTGAGTCATAAAATAAAAGTAAAAAAATAACTCTTAAACATTGATTTTTATAATAAAACTTATAACTGTTAAATCAAGCTAATCAAGCTAAATCAAGTTAATTTCTTTAATCTATTAAATCAAGTTAATTATTATTGATCTATTTACTTTTTTCCGAAAATTTTGTATTCCAAATAAGCATTTTGTTCATGTGTCAGGACCTACATGCTTAGTTATCTGAACCTATTCTAACGGTACATAAATTTCACAACCATTATTGAGTCTGCCAAAAACTCTCTAAAAGTTGACTAGTTTGTTAGGTCTTTTTTCAAATCGAAATATTTGATTTACAACAGAAATAACCTCTTGGTGCTCTTTTCCCAAAAGAAAGTTCGAACTCCAAGAGTCCTTATTTTGAGACACCAATCTTCCAATCTGTAGATTTTCCTCGCTCGTCCGTTTTAAAAAACCATGTTGCATACACAATTCAAGCGGGTGGAATTTTTGTAGCACAACAACAACAAGTTAGGTTATTGTAGCAGTGGAAACCAGATTCCATTTAAGTAGTACAAGGCTGCCGCTTCATTACCGATGCCCAACGATGGTGAAACCTCAACCTTCTATTAGATCCATTATTTTATTTAAAAACGGCAGGAATCTACCGAGTTCCAACTTTGCGATATCGAACATCGAACCCACTACGGTTCGATCGCTGCACAGGAAGTTTGAGATGGTTTCCTTTTCATTTCCGTCCTTGCAATTTTCACAGTGGTTCTTAAATGTAGCTACGACCGAATGCCCACTGGTTGCCCATTGGTTTTTATTGGTTGTTAGAAGGCCAAATTTGCTTAGATATCTTGCAGTCTTCTGTCTTAGAGAGTTTCTCTTTTATAGCACCAAGAGAAACATGAACTTGATGAGCAACAGTTGGGGCGAGGATTGGCGAGGAAGTCCGCTTTTATATTTCTGTGCCCTGGGACTCAGACACTAACTTCTCTTGGAATGACTGAAGACTTCGGTGAAGACGATACGGTGTTTTTCTTAAAAGAACAAATGTTTGATTGAGTTCAGTCACACAGTTTGATCAATTCTGCGCTGAACAATGCCCAAGTCCGAGCAGAAATTTTGTTCTACTTACAGCAGTTTTGTCAGCTTTCAAACACATGTGACAGCCAGAAAAGTGTATCTTTCAATGATTAAAATGATTGAGATCATTCTAAGACTCTACTTTTAGAACCAAACAGATATTTTTTTCCTAATTAGAGGCGATTTTCAACTATCAAACATATTGCACAAGCGGCAGAGTGTCTGTTTTACTCTTGTTTTTTCTCTCTAGAGAGAATGACTGAATGATTGAGATCATTCTTAGTCTCTTCTAACCAAAGCGAGCGAATATTATTGTTTTATTACAGCCGTTTTGCCAACTTTCAGACACATATCACAATCGAGAGAGAGATTTTGATTGAATTATTGACATCAATTTTAATTTCTTTTATCCAGACTGAACAGATATTTGTTTCTAATTGCAGCAATTTGGCCATCTTTCAGGAACATCAAAATAACTCCTACAAAATAGAGACTGACTGATTGATTGACATCAATCAAGATATAAATTAGTGACTCTTTTTTTTAATGGAGATTGTTTCTGCTGTGAATCAATTCAGTCACTTTCGTGATGCATTCTATGACTGCTGTCAAGTAATTTTCATTCATGTCAAAGCAGATATTTGAAGAAACGTTATTGAGGCATAAAAGTAACTTTTACTTATTTACCAATCAAAGGTTAGTGTGAAAAATAGTTTTATAATTTTGGGCTATTTTTTGGCACTAAAAGCATAAAGAAATTTAACAATTTATAAAGTAATTTAAAGTCACCATGAATTAAAGTAAATTACAGCGGAATTTGAAATAAATGAAAGCTAAGTTTTGGCTAATTTTTATTCAACTACTGTGCGGCTTCTACGAAAATAAGTTTGTTAGTCAAAACTTACACAGCAATATGATTCAAAGCTTTTGGGATACTTAAGAATATTCAAGGTCCAGACAATATAAAAAAAATGTATGCATTTTTGTTGCTTTAGAATTCATAACTAAAACAAAAATAATATTAAAAAATTTAAACTTATCAAAATTTAAACTTATCAATATTGGTGGTTTAAAACTTTTGTTTATATTTGCTTACATTTGAGTGTTTAATTTCAGTTTTCAATTTAAATATTTATGCAAATTATTAATAAATCAAAAAAACAGTGGAAATAATTTTTGTGGCCTGTTCCACCTTCCGGTGACCACATCATCAAAATGTCGTCTGTGAAATGCGTAAATTGGTTTTACATATTTCATTAAAAAAATAAATAAATATTTGCGGTTATGCCACATAAAAGCGACAATCGGCACGTGAGCGACTACAGCCGCACACAAACAGTGGTACAGTACAGGCGATGGTCGAATTATTGGGCTTCAGTCCCAAATATTTTTCTTCCTGTGAATATTTGTTGATCTTATCCAATAAAGGAAACTCGTATCAATCAGTTGGTTGAAGGACATCAAATTCTTTGAAAGAAGTAAATTTTAGATGTTGAAAATTTCCTGTAGCTGTAGTGGTAAATGATAGTTTATTGATTAATCTAAACTTAATACCAATTATTTACTAAATTTTAAATCAATTACCTACACACAACAAACACCAAGTCTACAAAATTTGTTTAGCATATTAATTGTGGCTTAATAATTCAGCCCCGCACTGTAGTTGTTAATCGAACGAGTGTGTGTGCTGCGGCTAAAGTGCCCAGGGGTGACGTGCATAAATGTTAACCAATATTGACGCATCGTGTAAGCAATTAAAGTTTTCTGCGCCGCCCTGCGAAATGGATGTTTATCCAATTCATAACAGCAGCGACCCGTGTCCGCTCGCAGATGGTGACAGCGCACAGCGCACACATGTGTATCAAAAATTTGGGCTCCTTGCTTTTGCTGTCCTTTTCCTTTTCTTTCAATAGCTGGCAGGCAGCTTTCGGTGCCACTTGGCAGGCGACTGGAGCTTCTTGCTCCTTATGGTTTGTGTACAAAGCGGTTGGCCACTTGTCATTTATGTGTGTGTGAGTGTGAGTGTGAGTGTGTGTCAATGTTTGCGCTGCTCTCTGAGACGGCAGTGTCCATTAAAAGTGTTGTCGTCCATCATGCGTCGCTTTTGTGTCGCTTCCGTTTTCGCACAGTAAAGCCCTGCGGCTTCAATCAGTGTGCGTGTGTGTGTGTGTGTGTGGTCAGCTTACATTATCCATACATTGCATATGTAAGATTGTGTGCCTGTTTGCTTGTCCCCAGACACATTTCATATGCGCTCGTAGCTTCAACTCCTGTCTTGAGTTCACTTTTTTATGCCAACACCGAGTGCCTTCAACACTGACAGGCAGCCAGCCGCATTGACGTTTCTCTTTAATGCTCCAAATTCACTCGGCCGCTTCAGCGTTCAGCCTAGATTATTGAAATATTAAATTGGAGTGCAAAATAAATGCGCCATTTGCGGCCACCAATATTTGTGTGTCGTTTTCAAGTCGCCTCCACCCGCTCGATCTACCCTCGGCCCATTTGTTTAGTGCCACCCATTTCAATTTTTTGTGCACTTTCCCACTTTAAACGTTGCTTTTGTTCGCGCACACGTTCCGGCCGAAGTCGCTGGCGTAATAAAATGAATTAATTTTGCGATAAACTCGATTCTTTACGGGTAATTTATCGCGTTTACGGAGCGCAAGATTTTAATTTTAGCAACTTTGTAATGAATGGCTCCACCCCCACACACACACACACACACAGCCACACCCGCTTCGCCAATTTTTCACATAATTTTCGTAAATATTGTTATTAATTCTTGGTCGAAAATGAATTTTTACAATTTATTAAAAACATTTTTAATTAAACACAACTTCAAAAATATGAAATCCTTCAAGCATTCAGTAATGCAATTTAAATTGAGAGCGATTCAAGAACTTGGCGCATCTCAGTTGCTATTCTCTACGCTTTATTAATAAAACAAAATATGAAAATTGATATATTGTGAACGTGGCAAAAATGTTCTTTAATTTTCGCCATAACAGCTATTCATCTATTTGGCTCGAATTCTTCCGGCTCATTATGCGCCGCGTCTGTTGACCTTCTGACATCGTTCCGGTTAGAAGCGTTGCGACTGTTGCGAAAATGCCCGCCAGTAATAATTATGTGTGGCATTAGCGAGTTGTCTGCAAGTGCGCGTGTTCGTATTTATTTATATCCTGTATCCATGTAATCAAATTTGCATAATTTCACATTTATTCCATCGCTGTTGCGATGCACTCGAAAAAAATGTTCGTTATGGACAAGTTTACTGTCGTAATGTCGTAGTGAGAAGATGCATGGTAGTCAATCTAAAGGAGAGTAAAGAAGGAGAGAAAGTTAAGGAACAAAGTTAGAAAGAAAGAAAGAAAGAAAAAGAAAGAAAAAAGGAAAGAAAGAAAGAAAGATAAAGAAAGATAAAAGGAAAGAAAGAAAGAAATAAAGAAAAAAAGAAAGAAAGAAAACAAATAATGAAAAAAAGGAAAGAAAGAAAGAAAACAAGAAAGAAATAGAGAAAGAAAGAAAGAAAGAAAGAAAGAAAAAAGGGAAGAAAGAAAGAAAGATAAAGAGAGATAAAAGGAACGAAAGAAAAAAATAAAGTATAAAAGAAAGAAAGAAAAAAATAAAGAAAGAAAGAAAGAAAGAAAAAAGAGAGAGAGAAAGAAAGAAAGATAGAAAGAAAGTAAGAAAGAAAAAAGAGAGAGAGAAAGAAAGAAAGAAAGTAAGGAAGAAAAAAGAGAGAAAGAAAGAAAGATAGGAAGGAAGAAAGAAAGAAAGAAAGAAAGAAAGAAAGAAAGAAATAAAGAAAGAAGGAAAGAAGGAAGGGGGAAAGAAGGAAAGAAAGAAGGAAAGAAGGAAAGAAGGAAGGAAGGAAAGAAGGAAAGAAGAAAAGAAGGAAAGAAGGAAAGAAGGAAAAAAGGAAACAAGTAAACAAGTAAACAAGTAAACAAGGAAAGAAGGAAAGAAGGAAAGAAGGAAAGAAGGAAAGAAGGAAAGAAGGAAAGAAGGAAAGAAGGAAAAAAGGAAAGAAGGAAAGAAGGAAAGAAGGAAAGAAGGAAAGAAGGAAAGAAGTAAAGAAGTAAAGAAGTAAAGAAGTAAAGAAGTAAAGAAGTAAAGAAGTAAAGAAGTAAAGAAGTAAAGAAGTAAAGAAGTAAAGAAGTAAAGAAGTAAAGAAGTAAAGAAGTAAAGAAGTAAAGAAGTAAAGAAGTAAAGAAGTAAAGAAGTAAAGAAGTAAAGAAGTAAAGAAGTAAAGAAGTAAAGAAGTAAAGAAGTAAAGAAGTAAAGAAGTAAAGAAGTAAAGAAGTAAAGAAGTAAAGAAGTAAAGAAGTAAAGAAGTAAAGAAGTAAAGAAGTAAAGAAGTAAAGAAGTAAAGAAGTAAAGAAGTAAAGAAGTAAAGAAGTAAAGAAGTAAAGAAGTAAAGAAGTAAAGAAGTAAAGAAGTAAAGAAGTAAAGAAGTAAAGAAGTAGAGAAGTAGAGAAGTAAAGAAGTAAAGAAGTAAAGAAGTAAAGAAGTAAAGAAGTAAAGAAGTAAAGAAGTAAAGAAGTAAAGAAGTAAAGAAGTAAAGAAGTAAAGAAATAAAGAAGTAAAGAAGTAAAGAAGTAAAGAAGTAGAGAAGTAAAGAAGTAAAGAAGTAGAGAAGTAAAGAAGTAAAGAAGTAAAGAAGTAAAGAAGTAAAGAAGTAATGAAGTAAAGAAGTAGAGAAGTAAAGAAGTAAAGAAGTAGAGAAGTAGAGAAGTAAAGAAGTAAAGAAGTAAAGAAGTAAAGAAGTAAAGAAGTAAAGAAGTAAAGAAGTAAAGAAGTAAAGAAGTAAAGAAGTAAAGAATTAAAGAATTAAAGAAGTAAAGAATTAAAGAAGTAAAGAAGTAAAGAAGTAAAGAAGTAAAGAAGTAAAGAAGTAAAGAAGTAAAGAAGTAAAGAATTAAAGAATTAAAGAAGTAAAGAAAAAAAAAACGAAAGAAACAAAGAAGGAAAGAAGGAAAGAAAGAAAAAAGAAAAAAGGAAAGAAAAAAGAAGGAAAGAGGGAAGAAAGAAAGAAATAATGACACAAGGACTAAATGAAAAAAAGAACGAAAGATGGAATGAAGGCAAGAAGGAAAGAAGAAAATAAATAGATAAAAAATAATGAAAGAAGGAGTGAAGGAAAGGAAGAAAAACACAAGCAAACAAAAAACAAAGTCAAACTCGTTACAGGCTCGTTGGGACCATCTGTGTAAATGCCAATCGTGTCACCAGTCTACACTCGGTAAACGATTCAGTCTTCTCTACTATGTGGGTACTTCCCAGTAGATTAGAGAATTTATTATTGAGTTGAAATAAGGCAAACATGTAGTCTACGTTTGTTGCTGTAAAATTTTGTTTAGTGAATTTGTAGCTCGTTGGTATAGGCCCAGAATTGGGAATGCTTCACCTAACTAAAGTTAAGTGCCTTTTTGTGAAGCTTCCGTTTACACTAAAGTGAATCTTTAAATGAAGCAAATAAGTATGTAAGATGTAGAATTTTTGTCAAACTTGTAAGAAGAATAATTAAAGAATAATTGGATATTAAAATCGAGAAAGGCAGATATCTAGTTTAGGTCTAAGAATATCACTCAGTATTTTGTTTAGCTTGAAAGTAACCATTAACAATAAACATTTATGACTACATTATATTCCGTTCACTTGTCAACCAGAAACATTAAACATTTATTACAAATTGTTATTGCTCTTGTCACTGTTTAATAAAAAACCAACCAAGTAACACAACGAGTACAGAAAATGTCCTGCACATCTAATGAGCACCGCAACACTGCTCTATATGACTTTGAATTTTTATTACGGTATGGTATTAGGAAGCCAACGTGTAGCTGTACATAATTCTAACGATTTCAAGAAAGTCATAAAAATTATTTCCAACATTAGACGCAGCCACATTGCACGTAGTCGCCTGGTCACAGTCAAGGACGCCATTGCGGCAATGAGCTTGTAAAGGCAAAGTCGTCGTAACAACAAAATCAGCACAAACATAAAAATGACTCATATTTTTATTGACTTTGGTATATTTGGCATGGAACACACACAAACATCGACAAACACGCAAACACAGACACACCCAGCTGCGTGCAGCTGCACCCACACGCATCGCAATTTTGCACGCGGCGTGTTTCGGTTTGTGGTGAATCTGACCAGATATAATAAGTGAAATTAAGATTGATTTTATTATTGTACAATGGACATTCATTAATACTCATTACACAGTGCAAGCAAACAAACAAACATACAAACACGCAGGCAAATGTGTGACGGGGCGTTGTGTTAATTATGTTGTACGCAAGATTTGCCGCGTTGTTATTGTTTAAGTGTAAATAGGGGAGGGGGTGGTTTGTTGTTGTGGTTAGCTGCGGTTTGTGTATGATTTAATGTGGTTTTTGCGTATATGCCAATGTTTGTTTAATCATATTAAACGAAAAGCACATTTGGAGCGAATTATTGGTGGGTGGATGGAACAGAAATGTGTGTGGGCGGTGGTTGAACCGCAGATTTAAATAACAATTGCGTTTTTAGAAACGAGTGGACGATATTAAAATTCAATTTAACATATAATTAGTTATAATAAAATTAGTTGTGAGTAACCTCAGCATCAAATTATGCCACAAAAGTCTGCTTTGAAGGTTGTAATGGTCAATTGATGCTTTGGCACTGATTTTCAACTGAAAACTGTGCTATTTTAATTATATTTAATTTTAATTTTAAAATTATTAACTCTGAGTTTCATGGGCGCCGACCACTTTGGAGATTAACAAAAAATGTTAATGCTAGAAAAAACTTCACCTTGAAAGTTGTAATTAGTCGAATGAGGCTTTGGCACTGATTTTCAGCTCAAAAATATGCTAGAAAATTTTCAAATTTAATAATTATTTGCTATAAGTTTCATCAGCCCTTCGCCGACCTCTTCAGCAATTTACAAAAACATTAAATGCTACAAAAATGTTCACTTTGATAGTTCTAACTAGTCAAATAAATATTGTGCATTGATTTCTAGCTCAAAAGTATGCTGGAAATTTTTAAATTCAATACTTTTTTATTTTGATTTTTTGGCGGTACGTAAAAAATGAAAACCTCACTATGTCCTACGTTTCATTAGTCCTTCGCCGACCTCTTCGGCGATTTACAAAAACATTAAATGCTAGAAAAATGTTTACCTTGAAAGTTGTAACTAGTCAAATAAATATTGAGCATTGATTTCCAGCTCAAAAGTATGCAAGAAAATTTTTAAATTGAATACTTTTTTCTTTTGATTTTTTGGCGCTATGTAAAAAGTGAAAACTTCACAATGTCCTACGTTTCATTAGTCCTTCGCCGACCGCTTCGGGGATTTACAAAAACTGTAAATGAAGAAAAATGAAAAATTATTATCTTGAAAGTTGTAACTAGTCAAATGAATATTGAGCATTGATTTCCAGCTCAAAAGTATGCTAGGAAATTTTTAAATTGAATACTTTTTATTTTGATTTTTTGGCACTACGTAAAAAGTGAAAACTTCACTATGTCCTACGTTTCATTAGTCCTTCGCCGACCGCTTCGGGGATTTACAAAAACTGTAAATGAAGAAAAATGAAAAATTATTATCTTGAAAGTTGTAACTAGTCAAATGAATATTGAGCATTGATTTCCAGCTCAAAAGTATGCTAGGAAATTTTTAAATTGAATACTTTTTATTTTGATTTTTTGGCACTACGTAAAAAGTGAAAACTTCACTATGTCCTACGTTTCATTAGTCCTTCGCCGACCGCTTCGGGGATTTACAAAAACTGTAAATGATGAAAAATGAAAAATGATTACCTTGAAAGTTGTAACTAGTCAAATGAATATTGAGCATTGATTTCCAGCTCAAAAGTATGCTAGGAAATTTTTAAATACTTTTTTATTTTGATTTTTTGGCGCTATGTAAAAAGTGAAAACTTCACTATGTCCTACGTTTCATTAGTTCTTGCCGACCGCCTCGGGGATTTACAAAAAATTTAAATGCGAGAAAAAATTGTACCTTGAAAGTTGTAACTAGTCAAATGATGCTTTGGCATTGATTTTTAGTTCAAAAGTATGCTAGAAAATTTTGAAAATTAATACTGATTTATGTTGTTTCTTTGTCAATTAAAAAATGTTTGTAAGTAAAAAATTAAAACTTCACTATGTCCCCACGTTTCATTAGCCGTTCGACGAGCTCTTCGGAATTTAGAAAGAAAAATGTGCTAGAAAAATTTTCACATTGATAGTTTTGACTAGTCAAATGACTGATTTTCAGCTCAAAAGTATGCTAGAAAATTTTAAAATTTATGTTCATTTTCTATCACTAAGTAAACAATTAAAATTTCACTATGTCCCTACGTTTCATTTATAAACAAAACTGTAAATGACACTAACACACTGACAAATAGATCAACAGCGCGTCCAATAATCTGGATGGGATATAGTAAAAATTTCTCTTTTTACATAGTGATAAAGAAAATCAATACAAACAATCATCAAATTAGTACGACAACTTATTTAGCTGCTTTCTCTTTCATTATTAAAATTACTACAAGATAAGTAATTCTTAAGTACATAAAACTTATTTGAAACACATATTTCTACCATAAATTTTCTTAAATTTTCCACTTGAAAAGCAAAACAATTTCTTTTGCTGATAACTTTACTGATTTGTTATTCAAGTGAGCGCATTAATTATGAGCTCCTTCTAAACTTTCCGCTACTTATTAGCGATTCTGATAATGTTGCCTTGTTGTTGCTACAAACGTTTAACTTAAATAACACTCGAGCGCTGCCGCACTGCCAAATTAATTCAAGTGTTAGCTCTCGCTGCCAATTAAACCAGTTTTCGCACCATTAAAAATAGATTATAGGCCTTTTATCAGCCGTAATGTATCAAATACTTTGATAATAAATATGCAAAGCTAGTCGGATCTGATGCGTCAAAATTTATTTAAACGGTATTTTGTCAGATTTTTTTGCATATTAAAAAAAAGGTCTAAATAACAATGTAAACGAGCATTAATTTCTAAACGAGGTGTTTACTGATGTATGATTAATAACTGATGATTGATAACTGATTAATTTCATTTATGCTTGAAAATTTTTTTTATAAAAAAATTTAATGGTTATGGTTTAATAATAATTTTAGAATGAATACCATTGGAGAGGACCAACTTAGTTGGCTACAAAAAAATTTTGGAAAAATAATTTTAATTTCATAACTTTATTTTAATTTTTTTTAATATATTTTATTTTAATTTTTATACGTTCTTCATGTCGGGAAATCCACTTTCTAAAACAGTTCTCAAAATTGCATGTTTTTTAGGTTTGCAACTTTGAGATTATTTTCTTACTAACTTAACTGGCCATAACCAGCCGTTATGGCCGAATTACCGGATTCACTCCAGACGTGTTTTCTTTCCACACGATTTCTCCACTTAGGTTAGGTTAAGATGACTGTCTGGGCATGGGACCTGCCGAAAGACACACTTAAGCCACGAAATGAACAAGTTGTGATAGCACACGGAAAAAGTGATTTGTCCTACTGCAAGTCGGAGAGCCTATTCAAGCCAATTTGATTTGTGGATAAAACCTAGCAAATCCTTGACGTCGTCACACCAAGAAAAGAAACACGGGGGACTCGGTCTCGCTTTTCAATATTAACTGCACTAATTATATCCTCAACATAGCATTTTTTGATTTGTCAAAAAATATATTTCGCCTTGCCAACTGAGCAAACTTTTGTTAGTCTTTCTATCTATAAAATTATTTATGAAACATCATCAATGCCAAGTTGCGGGCAACAGATCTACAATAACTGATTAGTGCTTTCGTTATTTGTGATTTTGAACCTTAAATCATTGAACCTCATACCGAAGAATTCTTTTATTGGAGAAATAAGCAAAAGTAACAACACTTAAACACAAACTGTAACTTTCTAAATGAATGGTAAGCTTAACTTACCAGTCGGGGAATTCAAGAAAAAACTGAAGTTATGGCAGTTCCTGAAGCTGTCAAGCCGCCTTGTGCATTGTATCTGAAACTCAGGACGATGAGAGACAATACGAGAGAATGAAAGCTAGAACAAGAAAAGGGTAGGATGTACCAAAACAATGAAGAATAGATCATGAAAGAAATAGAAAGGCCTATAAAAATAGAAGGGCATGAAAAAAAATTAAAGGACGACAAGCTAACAGCGTTGTCCGCTAAGGAGAATCACTAGATTAAAACTTCGAGAGATACTCCTAAAACCGAATAGTGATGAACTGAGAATAGTCATGTAGAACGGTATTGGGAGACTGCCATTATGAGTATCCGACAGTTCCAGAAACACTCAAACTGCTAAATGCATTATGACCGGAACTCAGCAGTATGAAAGACAGAACTAGAAAAGGGTGAGAGATACTAAAACAATGAAGAATAACATGAGGTGGACCATGAAATTCATACAAGTAGAAACACCTATATACGCAAAGAACTATGAAGAAAGTAGAAGGACCGCAAGCTGACAGCCTTGTCTGCTAATGCTCAGAAGATTGCATTGGTTTAGGAAATGCGAATCATTAGATTGACTGTCCAAGCGACAATCGTAAAGCGGAATAGTCAGAAACTGTAGAAATGTATTGAAAGACTGCCATTTAGTTATCAATGGGACTTAAGGGGTTCTGAGGGTCGAAACCACCCAAACAACTGTTCAGTGTTGCCAGATCAGGAGATTTCCTCCTAGATTTAGGAGATTCTTGGCCTTTTAGGAGAATGTTTAGGAGGAAGAATTGTTTAGGAGAAAGTTTTGGAGATTTATATTTTATGTTAGGGGATTTTTCTGATCCTTAGTGGATTTTTAGGAGATTTTTGAATAACGAAGTATGATGTATTGGCAACACTCGCAACAAAACATATTTTGGCAACTATTTTAATAGTCAAAGCATTCTATTGTGTTAAAAATTTGTAAGCTTACGTAAGGTCGTTCTATCTCGTTCTCACTTATTTCTGTTACAATGAAATCCCGCCCAAAAATTGCACTTTTTATTTAATTCATTTGTTATATGTTTTGTTTTTGTTAAGTTTTTGTTGTTAAGCTGAAGATGAATAAAAAAGGCTGCATTAAACAAATTATATGTATATATTTGTATTTTTTTATGAGAAGTTTTATTCTTTTAAAATTACGCAAATTATACAACAATTTTAGGAGATTTTTTTAACTTTTGGGAGGAAATTTCGGTATTTTTTTTTAATTTAGGAGAAAGTACTTTTATGTATCTGGCAACACTGCAACTGTTTGTTACAACACTATTGGGTAGCAAAGTGTACGGAAGCCACCTCCTCAAATGAGATAATATATGCTCCACTGGTGGGGCTGATCGATGAGAAGCTTTTAGTTTTAGTTCAGTTTTATTTAAAATATATATTTCATACAAGTATAAGTGTATGTAAAGTAATGCTATATGAGTCATTCAAAACTTTTTATTTTAAAAATATTTACAATTATATTTTTTATATTAAAAATTTTCAGTAATGCCAAATGAGTCATTCAAGAAATTTTACTGCTAAACTATTTATAGCAAAAACCGGAACAAAAATTTAAAAAATTTAAAAAAAGTTCTTACTGTATGCTATTCACTGCTGTATGCTATTTGTAATCTATGTAAGCTGTAAGATTTGGCTAAAATCTTGTTGTATTGGCATTTCGAATTCAGTAGGTTAGGTTAGGGTGTCTGCCTCTGCAAGAGACTCACTCGGAGGCCTATTGTGAGGCTCATTGTGATACCACATATTTAACCAATTTTTTAAATTTTTTCACTTCAATCGAATGGGGACGGTTTTTCATTTCATACTTGGATGTTTTGTTATTGCCTACCAAGAGCGCACTTTTATGATTCTTGTAATTCTCATTTGCTTTGGTAGCGATAGGAGTAGGCGAGCGTTTCACCAGCCCAAGCTAGGACTCGAACCTAGGGACTAGGGATTCGAACCGCTGGACTATCGAGGCCGGCCATTGAACTTATTAAATGATATCAATGAAATGAAAAGTTCAATTGACTTCTCATAGTTTTGATTAGAAACTTCAAAAGTTCAAAGTCTTTGGTTTTCTGCCATTCAGTTTCTTCTGGTTTCAGCGCACTTTAGCAATGATCTGAAGATGTGGGAGCCATTCAATCATTAAAAAAGTATGATAGAGAATTTTTTTGGCAAATTGTTTGTTAAACGTTTCACTTGAATAAGCAGATCTAGTATTATAGATATAGCTGATCTACCCAGCAGGAATTCGAAAAGTTTTTCCCGACCAAATTGAACAAGATTCGGAAAACTACAACCGATTCTAAAACATCTGCATAGATCACTGTCGTGTAATCCACCATCAACAAACTTGTTACTTAGTGGAATTCAATCAAAAATATTCCGCTTTCATTTATAGCCAACAAATCAAACATCAAATCGCTGAATAAGTAAAATTCCAACCAAAAATGGGGCAACATGGAAAGCGTCAACACCCACACACACACACAACATGAACATATAATACATGAGATACTACATCCAGATGCACTCAAAAGGCATAAAACCGAAGTTCAACTATTTTTAAGGTCAATCGAACCGAAATTCGATAATCGAACAAAACAAATGCCATGACCTCGTTGCCGCTCAGGCACACGTGTCAGTCAGTTATTGACATCGAAAGCTCTTATGGCATTTGTTCTCGGCACGATTAGGAGCTTAGCGAGGACGAGCAAATAGCTGCACGCACTAACTACACAAAAAATGTGCATAGGCACAGTGGTGCACAGAAGGGGCTTCAAGCCATATAGCAGTTTGTTTTAAACATTTGAATGGTATTGAACTCAAAAGTTGTGTACAGAACCCATGCCAAAATGATATCCTGTGTGCGCCACTGCATATTTACATACATAGGTATTCTTGTACATATGTATGTATAAACGAGTATGTTGGTATGTGTAGCTACATACCAACATTTATGATTTAATTATTAAATTGCCCAAATGTATAAAACGCGCTGCAGTGAAGCGTATACAAAATACCAACAAACACGTGGCAAGTACAACAAAAGCAACAACAAAAATACAAAATACAAGAATACAATAATTTTTTGGTTTATGTTTGTTTACTTAAAAGAAGAAATATTTTCATTTTTTTTAATTACTTGTATTTTGTTTTAATCACTAAATCGACGAAACTGTTTAATGTCTTTGAAAAGTTCAATACATGCACACACACACACACACACACACACGCGCGCAATTAAAGCCATAACCCCACCGCGAGGAAATGCTGAGAGGCGGTGCCGCGGGGAGCAGAAATAGAAGGGGGAGGTTGTTTTAGCTGGTAAAAATCCGACATACCGACGTCCTGGAGGGCGTTGGTATCTTTTCAAGATTTCCACGAAAAAAACCACATTTACTCGCAGTTGGTGCAATTGTGCTAAAAATACAATTATAAACAATTTCAAAAATTTTAATCTTTGCACTTTTTCCAGCTACAATTCTAATTTTTATTTGTGTATTTGAATTTCCATTTTCTTTTAAAAAATTGAAATTGAAAAAAATTTGAAAAATCCATTTTCTATAAATTTGCATAAATAATTTTTGGCGAAGGCAAAATTTTTCGGCGTTTTGTAAAGCCAAATGAAACTCAACGCAGCTTAGCAGTTCTGCTGTTGTGTTCATTGCATGTGTTTTTAAATAAATTTTTTTTTTATGTAATTTTATGTTAATCTTCAACATTATTATTGTCCTAATTAATTTATAAAAATCAATAGCAGATAAGAAAAAACAAAAGAAAAACAAAATAGTGTTTTTTTCTCACTCCATATCACTTCCCGCAAGCAATCAATTTGATTGTTATTGGTTACTGCATCGTTAATGATGCGGTAACAATAAAAGTAAAATAAAAAAAGCTCAAAATAAATTAACAAAAACAATTGGCTTTTTTATGGCACTAGCCAAGTGGTAATTTGTCCGCGTTGAAAAATCGGCAATAAAAACAGCTGTAAACAAATCGATGAGTTCATTTGCACTTAACGGTGAAACCATAACTCAAAAGCATCATTAGGCATTTTTTCTATGTGCATTGAAAAATCATTAAAATATACAACAACACGCAGCAACATAAATGTGGTATACGAGCGCCAACAAACACTTTACTGGGTGCGTGTGTGTGTGTGTGTCTGCACGATGAATGAAGATGCGGCACGCATTAAAAAAATTATCGACAGCGGCGCTGAGCGGCAACTAAGCCATCATTAAAGCGTAGCGCTGGCAATTACAAAGCACAACACACACACACACACACACGCACACCGACACTGAACTCATATTCGCCACAACAGCGCAACATAATGCAAAATCATAATCATAATCGCTTTTATCGCAGCCATCATCTCGGCATTAACGTCCACATCCACATTCACATCCAGCAACCACACCCACATCTACCAGCCACACCCACATCTACCAACCACACCCACAACCACCAACCGCCTCAATGCGAACATAAATGCGCCAATGCCGCACCGACACGCCGCCACTTACATCAGCGTCCCGTCAACTTATCAATGAATCACTGAGAATGATTGATGATGATTTAACGAAAGCAACGCAAGAAATTGCTTCATTCGAAGGAATTTCCATGCCAAAAGGGATTAAGCGGACGTTATGAAGTCTGCGCACAATGGACTCGCAGCCAGCCGACGCGCCGCAGCGGTATTGGCGACCGTGGCCCAGGTTATCTGTGTTCCAAAAAATATCCACGAAAATATGACGGCGAGTTCGGCATGCACACACACACACACACCTACCCATAGGCCACGAACTTTGGGAATAGGTAGCACGAGGTGGGCCAGTTTCTGGCAGCATTTTCAATGTTATTGTCAACAAGACCACTGTTTACCACTACGTTACGAGTTACCAGCACACACACACACACACCAGCACCAGCACAGATGGCGTAGAGCTGCAATGTCGACCAGTGTTGCCAGCTCAGCGTACTTTCCGCTAAATTGAACGTAGTTTGAAAAGCAAAAAAATATGATTAATAAAATGGACCCTTTTGGGTTTTAGTAAATTGTTTTCATTTCATAAGCGTATTTCCTGAATATTTATTTTTTAATATGAGGTTGATCCGACCTCAACATGAAGAGTTAGGAAATTCGATTGCACCTCTTTTGAAAGGCACCAAATTTTTAGTCATTTGAGTGAAAATGGAAAGGATCGAGTATAAAGCAGTTAACCCTGTCGCTACAGGGTTTTAATGGGGAAAGTTAAAATTTTAAATTTATAGATTTAGTTTTTTGTGTAGTTATATCAACAACATACCTTTAATTTTTTTAGTTTAATTAATTTTTTTTAATTTTTTTTACCGCAACCTGTTTCTTAGAGTGTTTTCATAGGACAGCAATTATATTGTTTAAGCTGTAGTAATTACTTAAATTTAAATTAAATTTTTTACGCATAATTTAAAACTGAATATTTCTTCATTTACTTCATTTAAAAATATTAAAAAAAAATTCTTTAGATTGAAGTAATAATAATAATAATAATATTGAGGCTATTAAGCACTGCGACCAGTGTAGATCTTTTGTGCAAGCCTAGTTTAACCCTCTAAGTTGAGGCTTTTTATTATTTTAAGCACTCTTTGGAGTTGTAGGTTCCAGATCGTTTCCGGGGCTATGGTGATAGCCCCTAGCTGGAGAAATCTTTTTCTGCTGAGTGCAGGACAATCACAGAGAACGTGCACAGAGGTTTCTGTTTCTTGATTGCATTTCCTGGAGACATCCCATTCTGCAATGGGAAATTCCCATTTTACTGATATGATACCTTAGTGAGCAGTGGCCAGTTAGATTGAAGTAAAAATTTAAATCAAAATGTCCTCTTATTTTCTCTGTTTTTTTTTCTTTATTATGTAAAGAGTAAACATTAAAAAACATGTATACTTATTTTTTTAACTTAAATATTCAGTTTATAAATTTTGTATTATTTCTAAAATTTCAATCTATTCTAAGAACCAACAAAAACCTTTGTTATTGAAACCATAGAGGGTCCAGACGTTCACAAAGTAGCATGTTGCCATATGGCAACAAAATAGCAAAAAGGTTAACCAATATTTAGTTTGAAAGACAATTAAAACAGAGTTGGACAAGGGGACTCTACACCATCTTTTACCAAAATAAAAATAAAATTAAAAAATAAAATTTTGGGCAGCTGAATTTAAACGAGACTGTACCAGCGTGGGAGACGATAAAAGTTCGGGACGTTCAAAAAGTGCAACGTTAACATCTCTCAAGTTATCTAAATGGTGCAGAACAACCCATAGAATTAAAGTGAGAGAGTTAGCAGAGGCTTTGAATATGTTCAAAGAACGTGTTTGTCGCATAGTGAATGAAGATTTAGCAGTAAGAAACCTGTCTGCTCATGGAGTGACGTTAGACCAAAAGCTGTTGAAATAAACATTTCCAATGCTCTACTTGGACTCGTAAAAGAGGTGGGAGCATTGCAGGGAGGTACATATCGTCGCCTCAGAAAACGAATGTCGTATGTTCCATTGAACCTAGTAAGACATACGACATTTGTTTTCTGAGGTGACGATATGTGTAGACTTATGAGAAGGATCAGAATAAACTTATGTGTAAAAATAAAAATAAATTTCCAGAATAGATGTCTGGTATGTTTGCTCTAGCAATAGAAAACTTTTCAGACCATCGCCTTTTATGTCAAAGAGTAAATCAGCAAGTTTGGCCTTGTTGCGAAAGAATATGTCTGACATACATTGAACAAAGATACACCAGTTGAAAGAAACAATGTGTAAGCTCTGCACTACAAACCTCCAAACTTACAAATCGAAAATTCCACTTGCAGCTGAAAATGGGTAAAAATTTACTAATGTTCTTAAATTTCACATCTTATGAGTAAAAATTTCCATTTTTCTTGTTTTTTCTCTACTCCCAAAATGAAAAACATTGGCAACACCATTGCGTCACTTTGTTGCTGTAGTCAACTTTAAGTTGGCTGCATGTGGATTTTCTGTGCTAATTCATCAAAATCAATAAAGAAAATGAATTTTCTGACAACTTCAGACGGAAGCATGTGTAGGTGTATGTCTGGGTGTGTGTGTGTGGTCACAAACTTTGCACATCAGCCAACCGTTGTGTGCAATTATGACGGCGTCAAAAAATTAACTTTTCAATATCAATCACTAAATGCTTCAAACGGCATTAAAATATTTACTCAAGCCACAATTTTCCAATATGAATTTTTACGCTTTAACAAACCATTTACAAATAATAATAAAAAACAACCAACAGTTTGTTAGTGTAAAAAGTAATAAAGACAAGCCCCAAGCAGTCGCTTTGCACCTGTCTCCCTCATAAATCAAATGCGCTGCAGCCGCAAACAGTGCCCCGACAGTCACACTCACTCAAACACTCACTCACTCACACACACACACACACACATAACACACACACACCGAGTTCGTTCTTTGGGCGCGAGAAATTACAATTTGAAATGCCACTGCCACACCTCTGTGCCGCCGCCGCCGCCCCCGACTGGACGCAAACTTGATCATGAATAATTGCAAACGAACATTTGGCGCTGTTGCTGCCGCCTCGTTGGCTGCGCGTGTAAACAAAAAAAAACAAAAAATAAATAAAATTAAAGTAGTAGCACTCAAGCGCCGCAAAGCATTTGGCAGCGATAAAGCAAAACTTACTGCACAACCTTTTTCATTTATTTTCACTTTTGCCGTTTTTGGCAACTGAAAACTTTTAATCGTTTGGTGAAATTTCCGATTAAGAAGGAATTTGCGATTAAAGCCGCTAAAGATTATTGCTGAACGATTGTAGCAACTACAAATAACAACAACAGGCCTTAGTTTCAGCAATATATTCGATTAAGAGGAAATGATTTAGTCAAGTAATGCCTTCCAATTGAATTGAGATTTATTTTTAATTTCGTTCAAACTTGTGGACATGAACATGGAAAACTCAAAAACTCATCTGAAACACTTTAAGAATAGTTTTTAATAGACAATTTGGATCAGTGATGCACATAAGATTTCATTTTAGAGTTCGATGTACAACGTTTGAGTCTCAGAGAATATGAAACTATATTTTCCATCAAAAAATTTGTTAAAAATTCTCAATTCTCATTTTCTCTCATTCTCTAAATTCTACCCCTCTTGTGTGCGTCACTGACTTCGATATATAGGGTGTTTTTTTTAGAGGTATAGAACTTCGAATTGAAATAAAACACAAGAAAATCGTTTTAATGTCCATCAATTTGGCTTTATTGGAAGGATAATTTTATGCCATTAATGTTTAAATATGATTTCGGGCATGTGGCCGCCGCGGCTGGCTCGAATAAAGCCAATTCTACAGGTCCAATTTTCAACCACTTTTTCGAGCATTTGGGGCCGTATGTCGGCAATAACGCCACGAATGTTGGCTTCCAAGTCCCCTAACGTTTCTGGTTTGTTGGCGTAGACGAGCGACTTCACATATCCCCAAAGAAAATAATCCAATGGTGTCAAATCACACGATCTTGGTGGCCAATTGACAGGTCCATTCCGCGAAATTATGCGCTCATCGAATGTTTCCTTCAATAAATCGATTGTGACGTGCGCTGTGTGGCATGTAGCGCCGTCTTGTTGGAACCACAACTCATCCACATTCATGCCATCCAATTCGGGAACAAAATAGTCGGTTATCATGGCTCTATACCGGTCTCCATTAACGGTAACTGACTCTCCAGCATTATTTCGGAAGAAGTATGGCCCAATGACTCCACCAGCCCATAGAGCACACCAAACAGTCAGTTTTTGTGGATGTAATGGCGTCTCAAGGGTCTCATGTGGATTCTCTTCACTCCAAATGCGGCAATTTTGCTTGTTGACGTAGCCATTCAACCAAAAATGAGCCTCATCACTGAACAAAATTTTGCGATGAAAATCAGCATCGAGATCAATCTCATTTTCGGCCCATACACCAAAATCACGACGCATTGCATGGTCTCGCGGCTTTAATTCTTGCACAAGCTGGATCTTGTAAGGTCGCAAGCCAAGATCTTTGCGCAAAATCTTCCATAAAGTTGATGGACAAAGCTCCAATTGCTGTGCACGGTGGCGAATCGATTCATTCGGGTCCTCTTCAACATTTTGCTCTACAGCGGCAATTGTTTCTTCGGTGCGCACTGTTCGACGTCTCTGCGGATGCGTATTATCACATAGAGTAAACGTAATGCGAAAACGACCCATGGTTAACCGAATTAATTGCTCTGATGGACGATTATGTCGACCATAAAATGGACGGAGCTTGCGGTAAACTTCGCGAACTGAACCATTATTTTCGAAATAAATTTGCACGATTTGCAAGCGTTGTTCTTTTGTCAACCTGTTCATGATGAAATGGCAAACCAAACTGAACATAAATGACATTAGAGTTGCCAGATTTGACCACAAAATGCCAGTTTTATCTCTATTCGAAAAACAAACCTCTAAAAAAAACACCCTATACTTAAGTTTAGACAGCTCTACTTAGATTTTGGACTCCATATATGGGCTAAGCAAAGAAAGCAACGTCGTTGTATGTGGTCAAAGGACATAATTTTAATTCTTTAATTTAATTAATTTAATTAATTTAAATTCATTTTAATAATTTAATTTTCCAAATGGAATCATGTTACAAACTACAGGCAAAATTTATTCACAATTTTTTTTTATTTTTGTATATTATTTGGCTTTAAAAAATAGTAAAAGTCATGAAAGTCTTTCAAAAAGCCATGCAATAAAATAGTAAAAAACTTTAATAGAGTCATTTGGGTCATTCTAGTGTTAAAGGTTAAACACAAATCGAACCACACACCTACGTTTTCTTAGTTTTGTTTATAAGTAAAAGATACATTGACTGGAGGACATTCAAGGATATTAATTGTTCCTGGAGCAATAGAGTCAAATAAATGGGAGTCGGTCTTATATTTAACACTAGAATGCCCGATAATCTGACCTACCTAAAATGCTCATATGTAGTCATTTTGACTACAATATTGTTTACTGACTTTTTTAAATTTTATTGGTTTTTAAGTAGCAAATATGAATAAACGCACATGAGATTAAAATAAAATTAGTATTTAATTTTTTTTTTATGGTTTACAAAGTAAATTCATTTAAATAAAATAGCGTACTTTACACATAAATGGGATAAAATGGAATGAAATTTGGAATTTGGAATTTTTGAATGAATTTTATGAGTGAATTTTTAATTGAAAAACTTGGGAATTGTCACAGCCTACTATGATATTTTTTTTTTAATATTTGCAATTATTTGAAATTTTCATATTTCGCAATTGAAGATGCATATTTGTCTATTTATCAGTAAGATTTGCTGGAAATTTTATATAGGCAGTCAAAATGACTACTTTTGGGCATTTAAGATAAATTTTGCAAAATGGGGGGAAACATTTTTTTTACAATATTTTTAATTTATTTATTCCATTTAGCTTTAAAAATTAATAAAAGTCACGTAAGATATTTTTTTAGAAAGCGATGCAACAAAAGTTATTTACAATAAAAGACCTCAATGTAGTCAAAATGACTACCTTGGGCATTCTAGTGTTAACTTTTCTGAGAGCCAACAAGGAAGCAGTTGGCATTTGACGGCTATATGGCCTTCTATCTTCTCCTTCTATGTAATAAAATTGTTTAGAAGAGAAAATAATATTCTTCTTTCTATGCAATAAAATTGTTTAGAAATGAAAATTAGTTAGATTCCAACACTCCTAGAGTAACTTTTGAGTAGCTGAGAAGAAATTTGTTCTACTTTCTGGAACTTTTATATATTTTTGACTTTGATGCAACGCCATTTATTTTAACTTTGGCTAATTTAAAAATTATATAATTTGTTTGTTAAATTTTTTGGCTAATATATTTTTTCATTAAATCGCCTAAAATGAGTGGTTGCAGCGACAAAGTAGGAACACAGTCACATTGAAGTCATCACAGCACACTTTGCTTTAGGGTCTACTATCGCAAAATGGCACTTCTGGTTCCGTGATGTATGCAGAAACTTTTGCAAAGCATTCGAAACAGATACGTTATGGAACTTTGCCACTGTTCAGCACTGCAGTGGCGCAGTTGGCGCTTTTTGGAATCTTTAGGTTTCTCTCCAGTCAAAGTAAGTCGACAGAGGCTGAACCATTGGATCTACTAAACTTTGTCAAGAAGTCAAAATTATTCATTGACTTAATTTCGAGTAAAACATAGTTGGACAGTTGCTCCTTTGCAAAATCGTCGGCCCTGTATGGAATACAAACGAACGACGAGCTGTATAAGCTCTTCAAAGAATTGGATGTAGCACAGTGAATCAACATTCAGTGACTACGCTGACTTGATCATATATCCCGTATGGACAATGAAGCCCCGGCGAAAGACTTGTTCGATGGCATAGTTGGAGGTGAACGGCACAGAGGGAAGAATATTCTGCGAAAGGATCAAGTTCAGGACGTGCTATCATTGCTACCATTAAATACAAATAATTGAATTGAGTCAAGTATATTGGTTTCAAATCAGAAAAGACTTCCACATCAAATCCTAATCAAATTAGTTATGAAATAATTGGGCAATCGCAAAGCAATCTGTTGTAATAACTTTATTATTTCATAGTTCGTATCGTGTTTAGTGTGGATTCAATGTGTGTACAGTGGAATCAGTGCAATTGTATGAATTCAGTTAATAACTCGTCATTACGGTCATCCTTTAATGACGCTGCTTTGAGCCAAGGTGCCATGTTGGTGTTTGCTGTTGACGCGTAGGCGACGCTGTTGACTCACGACGCTCGTCGCTTTGTCAGTCACTCATACTTAAATAAACATTAAGCGAACACAACTCATATCACCGTGCGACCGCATTTTTCACACCGGGAAAAATCCATATGTGCGTGAAACTAGAGACCAAATATAGTAATACTGCGTACTCAGTTTTTCATTTCTACATCCTTTGTCCTTTTAAAAGGACTTCAAAATTTTGAAGGGAATACAAAATTAAAAAAATGTACAAAATACTTAACCTCGTTAGAATATGGAAATATGTATATCAAATGAAAGAGGAAAGGCTCAAGAATTTTAATAAAATTAATTTTTTATCTATTTGTAAAAAAAGGATATGAAAAAGGTCCTTTAAAAATTGTAATCCTTTATATCCTTGAAAATTTACATCGAATTTTCTTGAAAAGTAAGTATGTTAAAACCCAAAATCAAAATCAAATCAAATCAAAGTCAAAATTTCATTACTCTAACTTTAGTAGTTCGAAAGTTATTAAAAAAAGGCGGAAGCTGCAATTTTAATGAAGTACAAAAATTCTAATTTATTTGAGTATCAGTATTTTAAATCATAAAAAGATACAAAATCAATGAAGCGAGAATAATGAAATTTTGACACGTGATCAAGGAAATTTGGGGTTTTAACATACTTACTTTTCAAGAAAATTCTACATAAATTTTCAAGGATATAAAGGATTAAAATTTTCAAAGGATCTTTTTCATATTCTTTTTTTTACAAATATATAAAAAATTAATTTTATTTAAATTCTTGAGCCTTTCGTCTTTCATTTGATATACATATCTATATATTTGATGTATATATTCTAACGAGGTTAAGTATTCTTTATATTTTTTTTTCTTTTTTATCCCCTTCAAAATTTTGAAGTCCTTTTAAAAGGACAAAGGATGTAGAAATAAAAAACTGAGTATGCAGTATTACTATGTTTGGTCTCTTGTTTCACGCCCATATGGATTTTTTCCAATGTCAACAATTTTTTTTATTTTTGTCGCACGGTGTATTCAAAGCAATTACAGGCGCATTTCATGCAAACCAAACTACACACACACACACACACATGCATACATAATTTCATACGTATGTACTCGTATGTATGTACATATTTAAGGCACTTGAGCAAATTGGTTGGACAATTCATATTCGTACTTTTGACAATTCATTGCTCACTTTAATTGGGCTTCAAGTGTCACACTTTGACTTACAAATTTACATACTCGTACACAAACACAAACAGTGGCAGTTATATTTTTCGCAAATAGCGCCGACCACGACATATATTTACTGCTGACACTATTCTATTTAGATTGTGCGGTTTTATTGTTGTAGGCCGCGGGCAGTTGTGTGAATTATTTAGAAATTTGCAAAAGTTTGCGCGTTAATTGGGCTGAAAGTGTGCGCGCGTATTCAATGCGGCTGAACACAATGGTTTCTGTGTTGGGGTTTCTGAATGGGTGGCAACTCGCTGGTCGCAAGAATAGCACAAAAATGTCGCTTGTTGTATGGAAACGTCAATCTATGTCGGTTTTGTGTCAACTTTGATTTTAATTTGCGTCAAATTGCATTTGATTTGCACATTCGATTTCGCGTGTTCAGCGCGATTACTGAGGGTAAATAATTTGAGTTGTTACATATGTACAGACATGTGTAAATGCTTTCTGGCAGGTTATTGAATTGGGCACACCGAATTGAAAACATAAAAATTTGAAAGCGTAATATCTAAAACCTGGAAATGAGCTTTTGTCTCATGCTTCCTACTCTTCAGAGATTATGTTATTTTTTTGTTCCCTTCTTGTTCTTCCTCCCTTCAATTGCAAAAATCAGCATATCAGCTTTTACTTAATCAATTAATTTATTTAGAAAAAAATCATTTACTTAATATGCAATTCAAAAATTACTCATACGCCCCGTACCACAGTGATCCGAAGTGGGACAAAAATAGAAAAATTGTATGTCACCGATTTCAAAGAAATTGGTGTAATTTGAAAGATAATACTTTCATCAAGCAAGATCTCTAATTATTTCTTAATCGGGTAAATTTTTAGAGAGTTATAGCATTTACAAGTTGATCAAAATCTAGAAAAATTGTTTTATGATAAAATGCAGTTTTGAGCGTCAACAATTGAAAACGTTGAAACACAAAACAAAATTTTCGCTTCAATCGGAGAAAATGTTACTGCTATGCACTTATAAGAGTCCAAAAAATCATTTCATGAGCTACTTTGAAAAAAAGTTAAATAAAAACGGGGTTGTACGTTTTTTAAACAAAACATTTTTTTTTAATTAAAAACAATAAAAACTATATATTTTTGTAGATCGCAAATGTCGAATTGCGCATTATTACACCTACTTTTTTACGCAATCCTATAGAATGGACTTTCTTCTTTTGGATTAATAAAAAAAATTTTTCGATTTCCTGCGATCTTGGAAAATAATAGAATTTTTGTAAACTACTCTAACTAAAAAAATTGGATTTTTATACCCGACGTTCAGGTGCCCATCGTTACATTAACTTTGGTACGGAGCTTGTAACGCCCAGAAAGTGATGTAACTGGAAAGAAAAAGTATAGTAGCACTGTCGCTATTTAAAATGGGCATGGTCCGCCCACTAAAGGTAGAGTTGCCATACGGAAGTCTTTCATAAAATATGAAAACTTCTATATTAACAAAGCCAATGTCACAAATTATTAACGTGTTATAAAAAAATGGGTTTTGCTTACCCGTTTAACCCGTTAAGAGCCATATTATCCTACTTTTGTTTTCATTATTATGAAATGTTTTGTTAAAATGTGATTTAATGCTAATATTTTCTGAGAATAAGAAGGAAAGTTAAGGAAGGCAATTTTGTTAAAATTACGTTGCATTATTTACACTTGTTTACAATAAACAAGAAAACTATGGGAGAAAGCTATTTGTAAAATAGTTGTACTCGTATTTCAATTGAACTGTTTGTGTGGAATTAAAAACATCATTCTTGATGATAGTGAAACTGAATAAACTGAACTTTTTAAAAAATGGCAATTATTTTTTTTCATCCTGGAAATTTTACTATAGCATTCATTCATTCATAGCTGAGTCATCTCTATGTTAAGTTCTACGGAAATAAAAACAAAAAAGCTTTCTTTCAAGCAACTTCATCGCCATCTTCATCGCTTTCCACCCTTTAAAGGTCAAATATAGAAAAACGCTGAAATATGTATTTCGTTATTTTTCTCTAAGTATATTTA
The DNA here is from genome assembly GCA_964056695.1 of Melieria picta. Classification (NCBI taxonomy): domain Eukaryota; kingdom Metazoa; phylum Arthropoda; class Insecta; order Diptera; family Ulidiidae; genus Melieria; species Melieria picta. The sequence continues at coordinate 138,024,377 of OZ057398.1, forward strand.
TACAAAATTTTAAAACAATCCTACCAAAAACCATATACGTCTATATAAGCTTCACCACCCCGTTTCCGGAATTTTTTAAAATCGCTCCTTTTTAAAGGTTGACTTTTTAAAATACATTTATTGACCAAATTTCATCATTATAATTCCAGCGGTTTGGGCTCGGTGGTGATGGCATACTTGGTTATATATATTCGATTTTTTTTAAAACTATATATTTTTTTGGAAAGCAAACATCATTTTTGAAATCAGTAGCCCCAAATAATTGTGATTGCAAATTTTCAGCGAATTTAGAGCACTCCTTCTATTTTTGTCCCAATTTTGTATGGAGTCGAAACACTGTGCGTACTGCACTTGAAGAATTTATATGAGTCGATTGTGTTAAACCATATTGGCAGAGATTATAAATATTTACAACAATAAACGGCAACTTTGTATTATTCTCCACTTCCTCGTCCCTCTGTTTCTACGGCTTAAGAAGCCTGCAACAATCCCAGCGCAGAGCAACAAAAACTCAAAAAAAATAAGCACAAGTAAAGTAAAACTTTTCTAACAAACCACCGACGCATTGTGGCAGCAACAAACAAGTCGCATAAAAGTCGACAATGTAAACAAAATGTTGACATTATCGACAGCTGCGACTGCGGCCGAGTGTGCAATTTACGCGCCACACTCGACTAAAACTCAACAGTGAGCATTAACTTAATAGCAATTTCCGGCTGCTGCAATTCGGCGCAGCCAACACGAAGCACAATCAGCAAGCAAAAAAACAAAAAAAATACAAATGAAAGAAATGTCAAGGCGGACGCTGCAAGACATCTGCACGCAGCGCAATTCCCAAAATTTCCTTTTAATGTACCGAATTCCATTTGATTTTTGTGCAAGCTGGCAACCGAAGTGGGGGTAGGTGGTGGCAAAATCTGCAGGCTCCATACAAGATTTCAGCAATGACGAACACGTGGCTGCAGCTCGACAATGACGCAACGACGAAAATCTGTATTGCAATCAGCATCGTTTGTTAGGTGGGCGCGCGGCGAGGGGCTGAGCTGCATTTTGCTAAGATGGCGGCCAGTAGATTGCATTGGCGCTTGCATTGGCACGCAACCATTAGTCAAAGCACACAAAGGGCAAAGGCAGCGACGGCGCCAACAATAACAAAGGCAGCCACACAACTGGCCAGAACGCCAGCGGCCAACGAGCCACTACGAGTATGTATGTATGTGGTAGGTAATGCGGGCGGCGGGCCGTCGCTCTGTTGTTAACTGCTGCCACGTTTAAATCTTGCGCGCGCAGTGAGTTGGCAAACGTGCCTGGCCGTCGGACGTCGCGTCGTGTGCAGTTGCAGTAGCAACATTTTCAATTGAAGTGAAAAGCGTGATGAAGTGCAGTGTCATAGAACTGGATTGTTCGCATTAAATTTCCTTTTATTTAATTTGAAAATGTCCAGCTTCCGTGGCAGTCAAAGCACAGTGCCGCGCGCTCGCTGCGCTGTCTTCCAGTGCGGCATAATTCAAGTACTGCAGCTGCTGCACGAACCGAGAATAGTGCGGCGCTTAGTGCTGTGCATGGGTGCAGTGGGGGGCAGGAAGGCCACTATCGGTATTACATAAAAATGTCAATTGAGAATTCAATGTGCTTCTCGAAGGCACATTGACGATATTCATGAGATGGCTGTGCTGCCGAGTCGATTGGAAGGATGCATCTGTACTAAATGTATAAAGAAACAATTATTCAATGAATTTCTTTATTGTGTTGGGAGAAATTTCAATTTATTTAAATTAAACGAGAGTAATGGGAGACTCGAAGATATTGGGCTGAAAATTCATTTTTATTAAAAACCTTTAGATGGAAACATGACAAAAATGCTTAAAAACGAAAGAAAGCGCTTTTGACTTTATCGAAATTTTGGGAGATGATTTGGTATGAAAATCGTTACTCAATGAATTTCTTTATTGTGTTGGTAGAAATTTCAATTTATTTCAATTAAACGAAAGTAATGGGAGACTCACAGATATTTGGTTGAAAAGTAATTTTTTTTAAAAACTTTAGATGGAAACATGACAAAAATGATTAAAAACGAAAGAAAGCGCTTTTGACTTTATCGAAATTTTGGAAGATGATTCGGTATGAAAATCGTTACTCAATGAATTTCCTTATTGTGTTGGGAGAAATTTTAATTTATTTAAATTAAACAAGAGTAATGGGAGACTCATGGATATTTTGTTGAAAATGAATTTTTATTAAAAACTTTAGATGGAAACATGACCAAAATGCTTAAAAACGAAAGAAAGCGCTTTTGACTTTATCGAAATTTTGGGAGATGATTCGGTGTGAAAATCGTTACTCCAACAAATCGATTGTTTTAAAACAATAACAACTTTTTCCTTAACCTAGAGCTCTCTTGTGTCGTGCACTATTACTGGGACACCCTGTACAAGCTTTTGTCAATTTAGTTGAACGTTCAGCTTTTGAACTATTTCACTATTTCCATGGCAGCTACCCAACAAAGATGTTGAAAAATGATGATGAAAAAAATAAAAAAGTATGCTATTATATAGAAATTTGACTCCTAAATTTAACGAACTAAAAATTTTGGCTGGGAAATGCCCACAACAGGCGTGGCTCGGGGTCAAAGTTCAAAGTTTTTATCAAAATAACTCAATCAATTCTTAATCGATGCACACGATATTAGTATCAAACAAAAGGCCTTTTTCATACATTTCTAATTGTATGCAACATTAAACACGTGATATGTACTAATAAGAAGTTATAAGCAAAAAATATTTTTTTTGAAATAAAATTTTAAAAACGGATTTTTTTCTCGAAAAACTCCATTATTAGGTTATAGTAAGTTTGTTACCATATTATAGCATGTGGAATTTTCTTTACAATGAAATATAAAACATGTGTATTTGCTTTGTATTTTTGCTTTCATATTTAAATTGAAATTGAATTAAAATTATTTTTTTGCAACATTGAAATGGCGCTTATGAAGATTATTGCTTAGGCGAGATCTTTTACAATCATAGGATTTGAATACAAAAATACTGTAAGCACTTTACTGATCCCCATGTCTTAGTTACTCTCATGAGGGTTATTTTTTCTGAAGCTCGGCCGAAGGCAAGCCACACAAAAGGTATTTGAATACAGGAATACTGCAGTTGCAGTTTACAGTTCAGCCTCCATGTAATGGAAAAATATAACCAACACAAAAATACAATTGAAGGCTTATGGCGTCGAGCAAAACATTCAATGCCACAATACGATAAAAGCAAAAAAGGTTTTAATGGCTATTTGGCGAAATGAAGGCTTTTAAAATAATGTAAAGCTAAAAATTTATATCTTCAAAAACGTTTTTTAAAATGGCAGGTTCTTTGTACAACACCCTTTAGTCCTCATTGCTCGAAAGTGATGGCGAAGGGGAATACGAAATAGCTTTGGACCCAGAGTCAAATTAGAAAAAATTAAAAAAATATATTCAGAAAAAACAAAAGTATACATTTTTATATTTCATTGTAAAAGGAATTCTACAGGCTGCAAGATGGTAACAAATTTATTGTACCTTAATAATGAATTTTTACGAGAAAAAAATCCTTTTTTCAAAAATTTGCATAAAAAAATATTGTTCGCTTAAAACTTCTTATTAGTACATATTACATGTATAATGTTGCACATTAGTAGAAAGGTATGTATATATTTTTCGTTTAATACCCATATCGTGTAAATTAATTGGAAATTTATTGAATTTTTACGAGAAAAAAATCCGTTTCAAAAATTTGTATAAAAATAAAAATTTTCGCTTCAAACTTCTTATTAGGAAATTCTACATGCTACAATATGGTAATAAACTTATTATACTTTAATAGTGGATTTTTTCGAACAAAAAATTCGTTTAGAAAAATTTGTAAACAAAATTTGTTTCGCTTAAAATTTCTTATTAGTACGTATTACGTATCTAACGTTGCACATCAATAGAAAGGTATGAAAATTACCTTTCGTTTGATACCCATATCGTGTAAATTAATAGAAAATTGATTGAGTTTTTTTGATAAAAACTAGTGTCCGACCGAATATTCGGTTTCGGTTTCGGCCCAAATAAGTGGTTTCGGTTTCAGTTTCGGCCAAAAAATGGCCGAAAAGCCGAAACCGAAACTTTCAAGAAAATTTTTTGACATTTTATTGTGTAGCAGATATATAGCGAAAGGAGGAGTAATTTAGAGGCCACCAATGTAAATAAACTTTTTTTAGTATATAATATTAAATTATTTAATTTTGAATATTGGCGAGTAAGGTATGAAAGGGTGATTTTTTCATGCTTATGTTTTTAAAAAATGAATACATTGTTTTTATTAATAAGTATTTATTTATTTATGTTATGTTTGTTTGTTTGTTCTTTATTTACTTAATGTAAAATTTGTTTGTTGAAAAAAAAATGCTTGATATGGTGATTTTTATTTTAACTAGAAAGTTTCGGTTTCGGCCGAATATTAAAAAAAAAACCGAAACTCGGTTTCGGTTTCGGCCCAAAAAAGTGGTTTCGGTCGGACACTAATAAAAACTTTGACCCCAAGCCACGTCTTTTGTAGGCGTTTCCCAGCCAAAATTTTCAGTTTGTTAGTTTCACAAAAATAAACTCTATATGGTCCAATTTTTAGTTTTTTTTTCATGTAATTAACAGCCCGAATATCCATCTATCTATCAATCAAAGATCAAACGAATTCTTTTATTCCCAAAAATATATGTGAAATTGTATGCAGAACTGACAAACCTCAATCCTGGTGCCTTGAAAAGGGTCAAATGCTGCAAATTTTTTAAAATGTCATGTCACTGACTACCAGATATCAGTCGCTTTGAGTTCAACTTCAGCACTCAACCGACAAATGGCATGCAAACGCTTAAGTACACGAAATTAAAAGTCTAATTTAATATACAACTTTGTGCGGAAAATCAATATTTTTCCATTCAAACGGAAATAAAGTGGAGTAGCGAAATAAAAAAATGCTATAAATGAAACAAAAACAAAAGCGAAAAAGGAATACAAAAACAAGAGCCGACACAAATGTAAAGTCCTCACAGACTTTCATTTCATTGCAATTACGAGCGAAGCGCAAGCAACGGCGGCTTGTCGTGTGCCTTGCTGTTGTTTTTTATTGTTGTTGTTGTTGTTGTTGAAAGTTGCTACTGGAAATAGTAATAAATTTTATTACAGCTGTTATTGCTGATATTTGTTGCTACGACTGCTGTTGCTCGCTCGGGCTGGCGCAGTGTTGACGGTGTTCTTGTTCTTGTTGTTGTTGTTGTTACTGTTGACGGCCGTTGAAAGGATTGCAACTGATGTTGGCGTTCATGTTGATGGCAATGCGAATGCGAATGTGAATGTTCATATAAATGTTGTTGGCATGCGCGGTGCAATTATGTGCAGCGATTTGCAATTTTAATAATTACAATGCCAACAACTATTATGCACACACATACGCACACAAATACATCAACATATATATCTACATAATGTAGACTGCCAGGTGGCCGCAACACCTATTCCTCGTACGACAGCACGAGGTCCTGCGCCAGGATACAGAAACCACTTCCGCTCGCGTTCGATGCAATGCCACAGATAAGCGCAATTACCGCTCGCAATGTTTTGCTTTGCTTATAATTTGCGCGCATTGTGTTTTGTTATACTTTTTCGCGCAATTTTGTGTTGTTTTTTTCTTTTTCCTTTATGTTATTTTTTTGTATTTATTCTATGTGTTTTGTATTGTTTCTTTAATTGCTGGTCATCAACATTTCAACACGTCACACGTCAATCTGGCTTTGGCTCAATTTGGTCGGCCGCGCTGACGTCACATTCCGTGCAGCCATCCAAATGGCAATTATGCAGCTTACATTTGTTCATGTCTGTATGTCTGCATGTCACATGTGTGTATGTGTGTGTGTGTGTGTATGTGTTTGTATGCGAATGGCTTTGCATGTGTGCTGCAATTTGCTTGAGTGTCGAGACGTCATTTGTGTGTGATTTGCCAATGAAATTAAGCCCTTTTCGTCACTTTTTTGTTTGTGTCAAATTACCAACACGTTTTTGTTGTAGCTTTTTTTTGTTTTTTGTTTTTCAAGAATGGCAATTGAATGTATGCTGAAATGGAGGTTTGTTAAGAATTAAATTCTTTATGGTTTTGAAATATTTGCTTATGAAATGATGAGCATTAGAATATAAGTTGTGGATATATCAAATTATTAGTGAATATGCTATATAATACAGTATCAAGCATTATGTTTTAGATAGTAGAGTTGTTTAAAATTTTTTAAGTTTTTTTATTAGAACGACTTGAACTTTTATCTAAACCCATTGCTGCCTAATGCGTAAAATTTACCCATGAAAACTGACTTTTTAAAAAATCACAGAAAAGTTCGTGATAGAGATATCTCAAAATCATTGATAGGGATAGTTAGGGTAAAGATGAAACTACCTTAACCTAGTGAAGGTCATCCTAAAATTCCGCCATCTAGCTAGAGTTACCAGACTCTAAAAATTGTGAATTTTCCGGAGGTGGAAAATGTGGCGAAACGTAGTGGCCCTAGAACCTCACAAAAATCTGTCTCCTAACTCACCTGTAAACAATACATCTTTTGTTCACGTGTTTAGCTGATCACTTTAAAAAGTATGGAAAAAAGCTACCATTGCTGTGTAATGGGTACAAAATACCCAATGAATATCTCAGCAACGTGCAGAGATACAAAGCTGAAATTGTTTCTGATCATTTTGGGTCAATTCCAGGTCGTGTATGAAATTTTATCAAAATCGTATGGGCGGAACTGGTACCCGGCTTTAATGGGTTAAGGATACAAAGTCAGCTCAATTATAAATGAATTACGTCCCTTGGATGTTTAGAATAAACTTTGGAGCATTTTCTCTCATAATTTAAACTCGATGATGTTCCAGCCGGCTTCGATAGTCCTGCGGGTAGCGCATTAGCTTCTCATACCAGAGGCTCTAGGTTCGAATCCCAGCTCGGGCTGGTGAAACATTCGTCTCCTGCCATCGCTATCCACATCAAGCAGATGGGAATCACAAGAAACGCACAAGTGCGTTTTTGGCAGGCAATGGAGAACCTCCAAGTGTGAAGGAAAATTGCAAAAAAAACCGCCGTTCGGATTCGGCATAAAACTGTCTTCCCCTGTCTGTCTTCGGCATAAAACTGCCTTCCCCATTCTCTTTCAAATGTGTATTGTAACACATGTTGAAAAAACAATGTTGCATACACATTTCCAATGGGTGGAATTTGTGTAATGGGCCCATATAGAGGCCTATGTGTGTCTCAAACAGAGGCAGCCACTATTACCTACCTACCTATCTAAAGATTTTCCAGCAAAAAGTGCATGATTTAAATTTTGTGGCATTTTATCTTTGGTCTATGTGACTAAATATACCACAAGCAATTCCCGAGCTCAAAACCGAGATCCAAAGCTTCATAGGTGAAATAAAGCGAAATCTTTGTCGAAATGTCATTGAGAATTTCATGAAAAGAGCAGCGCCCCGCAATCAAAACCGCGAGGGTCATTTACTGGATATTTTATTTCATACTTAATGGGAAAATGTCTCCTTGACAATGCAATGAAAGTATCACCATTTGCTCAGTAAATATGTTTTTTTATTTTTATTGGAATATGCTTCTTGTTATCCTACAAACAAGTTTCCCCACATCTCAAAACGTCCCTGATAATGCTTGGTGTGGAATTTGCAAAATCGGCAGCTCTTGATGTCCATTAAGAATGATCTTTGATAGAACGAAAATATTTTTGTCGTGTCAAAAGAAACAGCCAAGTGCAGCCAAAATATTTCACTTCGTCAGATCGCCGCACAAGTTTCACCATCTATATCCGATCAAAAACGGCACATGTCTCGGATTTGTGAGCGGTTCCTATTTGGAGCACTTTGATTGCGTCCAAAACCCTGCATTGTCGACTTGGAGTTTATTGGGCACAGTATGGCATCGAGCTCTATTTATTCCTTGAGTCCTTGTCGCAACATGGCATGATTGGTCCTACTTATTCTACTTTTTTTGGTAACTGTTCAAAAGATATGAGTAACCCTGATCACTCCATCACTCCAGTTATTCCAGCGGGCAGCACATTCAAACATTGACGATCATGAATTCCAAAGTTCGTTTCTGGACCTGGGTAGGTTAAACCACTCACCTGTCCCTGTCACCTAAGCTTTACATCCTTTCGGACGCAACACAATTCTTCCGCTATGCGTTGGCTCGCATGTAAAAAAAATACGCTGAAAAATCGATATTCCGACAGTCGAAAAATGAAAAAAAAATCAAGTGAAATGCGCCGAAAATGAACTCTCAAACACAAAGAAAATATTAAGAATATAAAGAACAAACAGCGCCCCGCGGCTTTGCACGCAAGTTTAAAGTAAATGAGGGCAATATATCAAGTTCTTCTTTAGCCTTTATTGATCCCGTCTGATTTTTATGAACAAACATTTGTCTAATTATTTCTTACTTGAAGTGCTTTCACCACATTTGAAGTCAATAGGCCCATTAGTTCATGTTTTTTCCAGCGACTTAACTATTATAAGTTTTTTAAGAAATTAATTGCAATGTAACTATTACAATGCATCATAAATTTTATTTGTTAATTATAACTATTATTTGCGACAATTAATTTTTACGTTGCATAATAACTGTTATGAGAAATAAATATTTTTTCATTCTGGATAATTATTATTTTGGGATTTTTTTTGTTTACGTTGCATCATAACTTCTATTTATGACTTTTTTCATTTACGTTACCGATAACTATTATTTGAAAGAAATTTTTTTTTACGTTGCCTCATAACTTTTATGAAAGAAATTTTTTTTATTTACGTTGCCTTACCACATTTTGAGTATGAATTGATTTTTAATTGTTTAGTTGTTGGTGGAAAAAAGGTTTCTGCAGTTAATTTGCGTTTGTCAATTTAAAACAATTAAAAATTAATTCATATCCAAAATGTGGTAATTCAACGTAAAACATTTTTTTTTCGAATTAATAGTTATCGGCAACGTAAATGAAAAAAAAATCATAAATAAAAGTTATGAAGCAACGTAAAAAAAATGCTCAAAATAATAGTTATTGGTAACGTAAATTCAAATTGTCATAAATAAAAGTTATGAAGCAACGTAAAAAAATTCTCAAAATAATAATTATCGACAACGAAAAATTAACTTGTTACTTATAAAAGTTATTATGCAACTCAAACAAATTTATTACATGATAATAGTTATAGGCGTCGTGAAAAATGTCTTATTGGGAATAATTATTATAAAGCAATAAATATAGAAATTTCTTAAATTAGGGCAATTTTTTTTTTTCATTCCCAAAAATATGGATAATAATTATTTTAGGTCTCTGTTTTTTTCACAGTCTCTTCATACAAAATTTAACCTGTCGTTGAGCCCGTCAGATTTTGATTTTCGAAAAAATAACAAACACGTATCGAATTATTTCACATTTGAAGTACTTTCACGAAGTTTGAAGTCAATAGGCCAATCGGTTCAGGGTTTTCCTGGGTAGTCTTTCCGTATACGAACCTTAACCCTGGGTTCACCCCGTTAAATGTTGATTTTTGAAAAATTGAAAAATACGTGTCGAATTATTTTTGATTTGGAGTATTTTCACCAAGCTTGAAGTAAATTGGTTCATTTTATCATGTTTCTTCATACAACACCTTAACCCATGTTTTGTCCCTTTAGACACTGAATTTCAAAAAATCCCGGTTTATTTTCAAGATGTACCTACAGTTCAAATTTCATATTTGTAGCTTTAGCGGTTTGGGCTGGGCGATAATGAATCTGTCAGTCAGTCAGTCAGAACAAACAATTATATGAATATAGATATAACAAATTTTCATAATTTTCTTTAGATCTGTTTTTCATTATAATTATGAAGTTCCAAAGAATAATTTAAAAATTACATCAAAATAATAATAATTTTTTTTCATTTTAAATCTTGCAACTTTGTACTTCGGTGGTACAATGGGCCTTTCAGGCCTCCGAGTGGTTCTCTACAGAAGCAGCCGCAATAACCTGACCTAACCTATCTCTTTTTATTTTTTTTTCATAAATAATTTTCAATGAAAAAAGAATAGTTTATTGTAAACCTGTGAATTAGAAAATAATTAAATTAAAAAGAAATTCAATGAATTTGTTAATAAAAATTTATGCAGCTAAAAGTTGAGCCGCGGCAGATGTTCGTACACTTATCGAAGATTCTCTCATTCAATGACTGAGTAAAAAAATATTAAAAAAAAATGCAATAAATAAAATTAAGTAGAAACCCAACGACCCGAAGCATGCGTACCGGAATATTGGACTTGGGCTAATTCTCATTTATTGTGTTGTCTCATTCTATGCAATTTAAAAGCAATTTGTTAAGTGTTGCTTTGTATTCTGCGGCAACACAAATGTGAAAGTGAAAAATGAAAAATGGCAAAACTAATTGAAATAAAAAGGCGCATCCTTTTAGCCTAACGCACAGCGCCGCGCAGCGAGTATGCAAAGAATTTTGCAATGTCGAGCGAAATGAAAAGAAAAATTGTTACAAAGCGCGAGAGGGGCGGCAAAGAAGAACAATTTTTCAAAAATTGTTTTTTCCCCCGAGCAGCGCAGGGGAAATAAATGCGCCCGCCATCAGTGGAGCGTTCGACGATTCATCCACTGAATCAGCCCTCGCTAGTCGGTCAGCCGTTGAGATATTCGCCCAGCCAGCCAATCAGACAATTTCAATATTTACAGCCGGTGTGCCGAGACGTCGCTAATCGCACATTGTGCGGCCGCTGTGCCGCGGGGCGGACACGTTGTATCGGCTGCCAATGGTTTTTTCGGTTTTCATTGATTTGTAAACAATTCGAAAGGAAATTAAGTTGATGCGAGGCAAATAAATAATAAACAAAATTAAATTAGCATTAGCGCTGTGTGTGCAGATGCTGTAGTCAGCGGGCCGTTTCGACGCTGTGCTGCCGCAAAACCCCACTTTGCGGTCTTTTCGACGCATACACAGATACATATTTGTTGTTGTTGTATTGATTTGTGTTGCCGTTGGTATTTTTGGAGCCATTGTTTTTATTGCGCGGCGCACATTATTCACTGCCAGCGTCCGCTCAGCTAGAAACAATTTTGATGAGTTTAGTTGCTGTGCGGCTGTTGTCGATGTCGAGTGAGAATTAAGGTACATTGTGTCTGCATGTGTGTGTGATTGTGTGTGTGTGGGTGTATAGTTGCGTTGTGCCGCATCAAAAAGCATTCTTGGTACTGTTTATTTTTATGTTTGTTGTTCCGGCTCTTTTTGATTTGCTATTTTTAATGGCTTTTTGTCGAGTCTTCTTGTAATGTTTCGTGTAATGACGACGCGCTGCTTGTGGTTTTTGCTTTGGCGTGTCCTTTGTAAGGACTCGTTGGAGCATTTTCTCAAGAACTGCGGCACCAAACCACGCTGGCATGTTTCGCAATAATTACGCGCGCACAATTGCAGACATTCCTCGTTAGCATTCCCGCAAAAGTGCCGTTTTAATATAAATTTTAAAATTGCTTCTTTCGTTGCTATTCTTAGCTGAGCGCTAAGCATTCGTCGTGCAGGACACTCAAAATACCAACAAAAACAAAAGCCACCACCGACAAACGTCAGCAACTATGCGCTGTCGAAACACACGGCGGAAATTTCATGCGAATTTAAACGACTTCAACAAAAATAAACAAAAATAAAAAAATTTTTCACACCGGAAAAAATCCATATGGACGTGAAACTAGAGACCAAACATAGTAATAGTGCGTACTCAGTTTTTCATTTCTACATCCTTTGTCCTTTGAGAAGGACTTCACAATTTTGAAAGGTATAAAAAATAAAAAAAAATATAAAAAATACTTAACCTCGTTAGAATATGGCGATATGTATATCAAATGAAAGAGGAAAGGCTCAAGAATTTAAATAAAATGAATTTTTTATCTATTTGTAAAAAAAGGATATGAAAAAGGTCCTTTGAAAATTTTAATCCTTTATATCCTTGAAAATTTATGCAGAATTTTCTTTAAAAGTAAGTATATTAAAACCCAAGAACCCCTTGATCACGTGTCACGCGGAAGTTGCAAGTCTAATGAAATACAAAAATTCTAATTTATTTGAGTATCAGTATTTTAAATAATAAAAAGAAACAAAATCAATAAAGCGAGAATAAGGACATTTTGACACGTGATCAAGGGGTTTTTGGGTTTTGACATACTTACTTTTCAATAAAATTCTATATACATTTTCAAGGATATAAAGGATTACAATTTTCAAAGGACCTTTTTCATATCCTTTTTTTTACAAATAAATAAAACCTCAATTTTATTTAAATTCTTGACCCTTTCCTTTTTCATTTGATATACATATCGCCATATTCTAACGAGGTTAAGTATTTTTTATATTTTTTTTATTTTTTATCCACTTAAAAAATTTTGAAGTCCTTTTAAAAGGACAAAGGATGTAGAAATGAGAAACTGAGTACGCAGTATTACTATATTTGGTCTCTAGTTTCACGCACATATGGATTTTTCTCGGTGTGAAAAATGCTGTCGCACGGTGCTTTAAGTCATAAACATTTAAAGAATAAACTGAATACCAACAAACTAACTTTTCTGCTTCAAGTGTTGTATCTGCTTTAAGTGATTAAAAATTGCACCTTGCATTAAGAAAAGTTTGAGGGGTTTTTTTTCCAGAAGACCTCGTTTTGGTTCCCATCTTCAAACGTGAATATGATTTCAAATAACTTGAAGGTGTTTCATCTTAGTTGGTTCATTATAATTCATTAGAATAATTAGAATAGTTTGAATAGTTATTTTCTTCTCTGTGTTAGATGGAATTCCCAAGCTCATCATTAAGTCGCTGCTGAGTTACGCTAGAAACATCCAAACTCTTACTGATTACTTTTTCGTCGATCTGTAACACTGAAGATTAGATTAGATCGATCTTAGATTAGATTGGATTCGTGATCGGTTCAGGTCACTAAAATATAACATTAAAAAAACGTAGTAAAGAAAAATTGCTTCGATATGGCTCGTCATTTTCACTGAGTTAAACTTGGAAAAATATTTAGTAATAAATTATCAAATCAAATTTGTTTGTTTTGGATTTAATATCCCACTGTGACGGTGTCAACAATGCGCAACGACCAACGCGTCGGTGTGTGCGTGTGTAGGTGCGCAACACGTCGTTGGTGGCAGCCCACTGTGACCGTTGTTGCTGGCAATGGCAGTGGCGGACATAAATTAGTCACTCAACTACATTAAAAAGTTTGCAGGTAAATGTGCCATTGAAAGCTGACGGCGTAGCGGCTCTGGCTGTGGCTACGAGTTCGAGCGGGTGTGGGCGCGTGTTGGCCTGACAAAAAGCTATTAACACTGCCAGTCGGAGTGGCTTTCGCCATTCAGCCGCTGCCAGCCAGTCGTTGAGTCAGTCACTCACTCATTCACTCGGCATATAGTAAGCTCGCATGCCGCGCAGTTACCATTGCAAATACACCCACACTTACACCCCCCACCGACACACACGCTTCCATGCATATCAACAAATACCAGGTGTGTGCACGTGTGTGTGAGTGTACTTGTAGTATCTACGAGTACTGCAAGTGTTGAGTGTGCTAAAAACATACTGAAATGTTTACCCAAGTTAAATAATTTGCTGTTGCCTGGCGTTCGGTGTGTGTGTGTGTGTGTGTGTTGTTGCTTGTTGCTGCTGCATCTGCACCTGCTGCTGTTGCTGTTTTTATTGTTGTTGTTTCTGGTTTTCATTGTTCTTGTTCGCAATTAGTCTGTTTAGAGTTTATGTTGATTTACAGCGACTCGCAGTGAAGCACGCAGGCGCGTGAGATTAGTTCGCCGCAATTACGTCGACGTGGGCAAGATGGAACGCCATCAACTATTGCCGTCGCTGAAGAGTTTTATCATTAAATGTTATGTTAGGGGGTCATTAAAACTTGAGTTGTTTGCGCTGAGACGCAGCTGCCTAAGTGAGGTCTAAACAGGTCAACAAAGCATCTCAGTTGGCTCAACTTGTAGAGCCATCTAAATGAGTTCGAGTAGTCAGTGAACCGAGTAAAGGAGACTTGAGCGATGTTAAAATTTATGATAAGAATGGCTAATAACAACACTCGAATTTGACTGAAAGGCGAGCTTAGACCAGTGGCGGATTCAGGGGATGGTTTTGTGGGTTGAAACCACCCACCCCTGAAATATTCGGGTAGATTTTAAAACTACATACAAATTAAAAGGCATATTCATAAACATTTATGAATATTAAAGAATTACTTTTTGAAACCCCCCAAAATATTTTTCTGAATCCGCCCCTGGCTTAGACACTAACAAAGAGCAACTTATGTCAGTTCTTTCGAAGGCTTTAAGCTAGACGAAATGTTTAGTAAAGGTGTATTCTCAGACTCACTTGGAATATGTTAATCATTCTAAGTGACAGGTGACTGTATTGTTTTAGGCTGTTTGTTTGTAAAAATGTTAAGATACTTTAAGTATCATAGTCAAATTGGAATCAGGACCCCCTAAATTGCATGTTCTCATATCAAAAATAGTGGTTATCTGTCATCACATGCTCGATAACTCGTCTAAGAACCGTTGTGATACCACAATTCCACCCGTTTGAAATGTGTATATAGCACTGTTTTTACAACATGTGTTAAAAGCCCTAAAGCTTAACTCCTTCGCTATTTTACTGCCATTTGGAAACATACGATTTTGTGGAACCCTGAGCTCTTTATGTTCTCAGGAATGAAATCTGCTTTTGCTCTTTAGAATAGTATAAAGTCTTAAGAATATTTTGAAATAAGAAAACTGAAAGTTAAAGTTAGAAGCAGTTATCATTAATTTTATATCAGTGCCTGATTACAGAGATATCCTGGTAAACTGCAGAACAGACAATGCAACCCAAGAAGACACATTGAAAGACACATTGATTGGGCATTCCACTGAATACTCGAAAGTTGTCTATAGAAACCGTTGTGATCCTGTTAAGAAATGACCTTGAAATCTGGTACACATTTGAGGAATCAAAAAGGGTTGTACTTAGTGGACTCTACTTTGCTATGCAACAGGATCACGTTTTGATCACCTGACAAACGACTTTTGCAAGAGTTGTAGTAAAATTTATTCATGTATTTAAGAAAAAGCCTAGAATTATAGAATTACCTATAAAGAAAATAATTTGATTCGTATTTTTCATTTTTTCGAAAATAAAAAACTAACGGGGTCAACGACAGTTTAAATGTTTATATGAAGAAACTGCGAAAAAAAACATGAATTATTTCTTCCCTTTCGCTATTTTGTTACCATATGGCAACATGCTACTTTGTGGACTCTGCATCCTCTATGGTTGCAAGAATACATTTTTTTGTTTTTCTTTAGAATAGCTTGAAGTTTTAGGAAAAATACGAAATTAATAAACTGAATACTTCAGTTTAACTCTTTCGACCCCAAAGTTGCCTGAGAGCAACTTCACCTATTTGTCATCTTATAATAAAAGCTACGATTGATTTATGGGTTTAATTTAAGTAGGCACCAACAAATTAATATTTTTAGAAGTGAATTCAAAGCAAATTACAAAACTTTTATTGTTATCCCCAAAATAATTTCCAATAATTTGCAGCGATATCAGGGAAAGTTTGTGTTCTAATTGAAGTCTACGAATTGGGCGCATTTGATCGAAACCCTGTTTCTTTAATAATGGTTAAATAAAATCAAAAAGTGATAATTTTGTATTTTTCCATAAATATTAGATAATTTTTCTGTAACTAAAAAATATTAATACAAAATTTATTTAACCCGTTTTAAGCTAAAATTGTTCAAAAATAAACTAGCTCTAGAACTCTAACAAAGAGGCGTGGCGACTTCAAATGTCATGTGCACACTTTTTAGGAAAGTGTTTCATGATTTAAATACCAAAAAGTAATATCGAGACACAGGGTAAAATTCGGGGTCGAAAGGGTTAAAGAAGAGAAGTATACACGTTTTTTTAATGGTATATCTAATATAATAATGTTGCTAATAACCACATAGAAGCCGAAGATGTAAAATTTAAAATTTTAACTTTTCCCAGTAAAAACCTGTAGCGAAAGGGTTAATGGGCCTATTGAGTTAATTATTTTAATTAATTATTTTTTTATTTTATTTTGAGTTAGTTATTGGTGAAAGTACTTTCAGTAAGAAATAATTCGACACTGGTTTATCATTTTTTCAAAAATAAGATTTTATGGGCCTTTTGACTTCAAATATGGTGAAAGCACTTCAAATGAGATATAATTAGATAAGTATTTTTTTTATAAAAACTGACGAGATCAACAAAGGGTTTAGAAGAACTTGATGTATTGGTCCCATTGACTTTAAACTTGCTTGCAAAGCCGCGGGGCCCAGCTAGTACTGCCATAAAATTATGGAGACAGATTATTGAAAGGATATAAATTTAAGTAATTGCGTGGCAATTCTGATCAACTAATCTCTGAGTCATTGCCTCTAGAGAACGAAAATAGTATATTTTATGTAGAGTCTTAGGCGTTTTCTCTTCAGAGCCAAAGAAAAAAAGTATCTTTTATTTCGTATAAATCAAGTTACGATTTGACTTGTGATACCACGCACTATTCTCTTCACTGATGTGAAATTTGAATATTTTTACATTAATTTACAGACGTTTCTTTCACAACTATGACGAACTGCTCCTTTCTGCGTTTCTGTTAGTAAAACAAGTCGCACTGAAAGCAAACTGCAATTTACACTTTCATTTGCATTTTCCTTTCACTTTCGTTAATTGTTATCCTGTCGGCTCGGCACAAACGCTCGCAAAATGTGCAAATTCCGACAACGAACACCGGCGTACACGCGCTCAATTAAAACTTTTGTTTTTTCGTGGGCGCTGTTCGGTCTCGTCGAGGCGAATTGCGAATCCACTGCTGCTCCATTTCTGCTTTTATGGTTTCTTCAACGTTGTCTGCCTGTCTCACCTTAAGCGAATCTGATGTTAAAGTTGCCTTCTTTCTTTGTGTATTTTCAGTTGATTGTGTTTTGGCTGTTTGTGCCGCATTATTGTTGTGCCCTGACTGGCTGACGTGCTTTTCTTTTCACCAGTTTTCTTTTCCTTTTCTGTCACGCATTATTTTATCAACAAGCCGAAAACTTTTTCATTATAATTTTAATGTTGTTTGGGTTGCGCGCAATTAAGCTTGAAAATGACGAAAGCATCGTTCTGACATCCCTTTTAACTTTGTTTTCACGCTGACACTCGTTGGGCGTTCGGGTCGGCGAGCAGCGATGCGCAGCCGATGGCTCTAGCAGCGACACACAGCGAAGCAGAGAAACACGTGCGAGTGTTTTCGTTGGTCTTGGTTGACTCAGTTGTGCGCTGCAGCATGCAACTGCCAAGAAAATCGCTAGTTGTTTAATACTGCAAAGGAAAAATATGCTTTTTAAATATTAAAAATGCGGAAACAACTTTCGTTTTTTAACATTACAAAGGAAAAAGGAAATTTTTTTTTCAAATATTTTCAACAATGCAAAAGAACAAATTTTCTTCTTAAATATTTTCGACACTACAAAGGAAAAAATATCCTTTTTAAATATTTTCAATGTCGAAAAGGAAAACATGTCCTTTTCAAATGTTTTCAATGCGGAAACAACTTTAGTTTTCTAACACTGCAAAGGAAAAATTTCCTTTTCAAATATTTTCAATACGAAAAAAAATTTTAGTTTTTCAACACTGCAAAGGAAAAAATGTCTTTTTTAAATATTTTCAATACTGCAAAGGAAAAAATGTCCTTTTTAAATATTTTCAACACTGCAAAAGAAAAAATTTCCTTTTCAAATATTGTCAATGCGGAGAAGATGCATTTATATGGGCTCCAAGGGATTAGGATTCATGTCGCAGTCATTTAAAGTTATAAATATCCATGGAATGACTGATTTTCTGGGATAGTGTGGCACGAAATTGCATTCTGTTAGCTTAACTATTCCAGATCGATCCAACCATTTAAAGGATCAACAGAACAGTGCAATCTTCAAATCAATCAAATCCCTTCTCTCAGTGATACTTAAGCCTTTCGCTGTTTTGTTGCCATATGACAACATGCTACTTTGTGGACGTCTGCTTCCTCTATGGTTGCAAGAATACATTTTTTGTTGGTCTTTAAAATAGTTTGAAGTTTTAGGAAAAATACGAAATTAATAAACTGAATATTTAAGTTTAAAGAAGAGAAGTATACACTTTTTTAATGGTTTATCTTGACATAGTAAAGTAAGAAGAAGCAGAAAAAATTAGAGAACTTTTTAATTTGACGTTTTCTTTCAATTTATAAACTTTTTTTTTTTAATTTTGGCTGAAGTAAATGAAGAAAGATTCAAATTTTCGTTGTGCATAAAAAGTTGTATGTCTAAGTAATTATTACAGCCACAACGATGTGGTTGCTCTCATAGGAAAACACTCTAAAATACAGGGTCCGAGTATAAAAATTAAAAAATTTCTTATGGAATGTTGCTAATACAACCACATCGAAGCTTAAAACGTAAAATTTAAAATTTTAACTTTCCCCAGTAAAAACCTGTAGCGAAAGGCTTAACAGTGATCGCAGTTTTTTTTCCATATAAATACAACCCATTTTATACCAAAGTATCTATGTGACGACAACGTAGTGCAACGAACTCATAGAAACGGAAAATGTCTGCAAAAACCAGTAACAGACAGACAGCCGCAACGGCTTCAAAGCGAATTCATTTGTTTTGGGGCTTAATTTTCATCAAAATTCGACTTGAGCCACCAGGGAAAAATTTTGCATATTTTATTGCGCACTCAGTCGTACAGTCCGTCTGTCTATCTGTCGGCGGCATATTCTTTTAATAAAAAGCGCCGACAGACGTAACTGAGAAATTCGCACAAATTATCGTACTACAACAATGCAAATCACATTTAACCGTAATTGTTAAAACAATTTGCAGTTAAACAAATTTCACTCAAATGACTCGAGTTGCGAGTCCTGCGGCTTGAATGGCAATTTTTGTCAACGCTCAACAAACTTTTGCTTATGGTTTTTTATTGTTGTTCTTTGTTTTGGAAAAACGCATTTTCCCTTAAAAGCAAAGCACAACAAATACGCATACTTTGCCCTGCCTCCAGGCCAAGTGTCATCACGGAAAAGCACACACTCACACACACACACACACACACCCAACTCATCTCCCACACAACTCAACTCAACACAGCACAGCATCGATGCATGAAAACGCTGCTGGAAATTATGCTCAAAAACAAATAGACAACAATTTGCATAATAAATTAAAGCGGCAAAACTTTGCCCCGGCCGCGCGGCAACTGCCTGAGAAAAATGTGCGCTTAATTTATGCTCGTGTGCGGCGCCGCCTCGAACACGGCCGCCGCCACCGAAAGGCTGCTGACGTCCATAATTCACATCAGCGGCGCTCGGCGCTGACACGCCCCGAGCATATAAACACTTGAGCCGAACAGACGCTCGCGTTTTGCGGAAACAATTTGCGAAGATTGAAGAGCTTTCATTCGGCGTCATCGTCATAAATACGTGTAATTTAGTGGCCCATCCGAATTCATTTACACACACAGCGCGCACGAGTACGATTCTCGATGGAATTGTCGTGTAGACGCAACATTGAAACATTGCTGCCGATTGTAGAAGACAAAGCCGCCGCAGCGAATTGTGGCAGCGACATATTTTTTCACTGTTTTTTTGTTTTAGCCACAGTGTGAACTTTGTATGAAGCTGACGTGGTCTACAGAGAATATAATTTTCCTAATTTGGTATTAGCTGAGCAGTGATTCTAAGCTGTGTGGCTAAGCTGTTTGGTCGTCTTATTTTTATTAAATACTTTTTATTAGCTGAGCTGTCATTCAAATTCATGAACTTCCAGTTTGCAGTCTGCATTTGTTATGTGAAATGTTTGCTTTTAATTTTTGCCCTTTGCCTCTGGACACATTTATGCAATTTTAATATTTCCACATTCAGTTTTGACTGAGCTGTCATTTAAACATTCGAGCACACAGTCTTTGGGTTTGTAGTCTACAGATGCTCCTTTAAAACTTCATACCTTGTTTCTGTAGCCTGTGAAATTCCCTTTACAATGAAATATAAAACATTTGATATTTTTTCTGAATTTATTTTTTAACATGAAATTGATTGCGAAGGTTTTCATATTCACCTTCGCAATCAATTTAATGTGGCTTTGCACCCACAGAGTCAAGTTAGAAAAAAAATTTTAAAAATATATTCAGAAAAAACAAAAGTATACATTTTTATATTTCGTTGTAAAGGGAATTCCACAGGCTACAATATGGTAATATGGTAACAAACTTATTCTACCTTAGTAATAGTTTTTTTCGGGAAAAAAATCCGTTAAAAAAAAATTTATAAAAAAAATGTTTTTTTCGCTTAAAAATTTGTATTAGTACATCTTACGTATCTAATGTTGCACATCAAAAGAAAGGTATGAAAAATACCTTTCGTTTGATACCCATATCGTGTAAATCAGTTGGAGATTAATTGAGGTTTTTTGATAAAAACCTTGAACTTTGACCCCGAGCCACGCCTTTTGTGGGCGTTTTCCAGGCAACATTTTTAGTTTGTTAGATGCAGGAGCCAACCCTCTATATAAAAGCATACTCATTTTTTTTTCACGAGGGTTCGCTATACTGTCCGTTTATGCCTCGACGAGTGGGGTTTTTGGGACATTTTTGTCGAAAACACAGTTTGAATGTATTTTTTTTGGATTGGTGTCTTTAGCAAATTTGTTGGTCGTTAAAATATCTACAAACTTGCCGAAGAGAGTATGGCGATATTCGGAACGATTTAGGACCTATTAGCATTTACACGTTCGAAGACTTAAGCGACGAACTCGACTAAAATGAGCAAACTTCAAAGTCGGATTTCTCTTAAACTAGAGCCAATCCAGCCAAACGGCTGGTGGATCTCAACTCAGTGTACCTATAGAAAGTCGCCCAGTAGTCACCCCCCCATGTCTGAATTTTCGACTTGCACAGTGTAATCAATTGCAACATTTTCCCTTCTTTGGTTTTGGCTAAACCGTGATTTGAACCAATCATCTTCTGGCTTCTGATCTACAGCAGATATCTGTTTTTAACGAATGCAGCCTAGAAGCAAGAATAGGGATTTGGTTTTTCAGTTCGGTTTCTGTTGATCATCAGTCGGTCTTCTTAACGTTTGGGGCTTGACTCTGGTAGGCAGCTCTCGAAAATGGAATAGAATAGAATTCCCTTGAGGCCACTGTACTTAATTCAGAGATTGAATGCCCTTAACGCAACTAAAACAAGTAGTGTCCGACCGAAACCACTTTTTTGGGCCGAAACCGAAACCGAAACCGAATATTCGGTTTTTTTTTAATATTCGGCCGAAACTGAAACCGAAACCGAAACTTTCTAGTTGAACTAAAAATCACCATATCAAGCACTTTTTTCAACAAACGAATTTTACATTAAGTAAATAAAGAACAAACAAACAAATATAGTATAAATAAATAAATACTTATTAAAAAAAAAACAATTTATTCATTTTTTAAAAACGTAAACATGAAAAAATCACCCTTTCGTACCTTACTCGCCAATATTCAAAATTAAATAATTTAATATTATATGCTAAAAAAAGAAGTTTATTTACATTGGTGGCATCTAAATTATTCCTCCTTTCACTATATATCTGCTACACAATAAAATGTAAAAAATATTCTAGAAAGTTTCGGTTTCGGCTATTCGGCCATTTTTTGGCCGAAACTGAAACCGAAACCGAAACCACTTTTTTGGGCCGAAACCGAAACCGAAACCGAATATTCGGTCGGACACTAAAAACAAGCGATCGACATCATCTAAAGGACCTTATGTCCTGATTTACTTCTCT
This sequence comes from Melieria picta, assembly GCA_964056695.1. Classification (NCBI taxonomy): domain Eukaryota; kingdom Metazoa; phylum Arthropoda; class Insecta; order Diptera; family Ulidiidae; genus Melieria; species Melieria picta. Next base: position 138,046,320 of record OZ057398.1, read on the forward strand.
TCTTTTAGTGATTTTGGGAACCTTTTTTATATCTAACTTTATTAGATTACACCGTGCGACAAAAATCAAAAAATTTCAAAACACACGAAAAAAAAACGATATACTCGCGAAACTAGGGGCCAAATGTAGTAAAACTGCGTTTTTAGTTTTTCTCTCTGACATCAGGATTTTTTTGTAAAGGACTTTGAAATTTCAAGAACATGTTTATTTCAAAAAATTATTTTAAAAATTGAGCGCATTGTAGAATAACAAAATGGGTATCAAATGAAAGAGAAAAATCCTTAGAATCTTAGAAAATTTAATGTTTTGGTGCAAAAGGACAAAGAGATATAGAAAAAGTCCTTTTAAAACTTTATCCTTGAATATCCTTGCAAATTTCCAATATGGTTTCAATAAGTCGGACTTATGGTGATGATTATTTTCAGTTGTTTAATATTTGGAAAGGTTAAAATTAATTTGTATACTTTTATTTGGTGTTGCAGTTTATTTTATAAACTGTTGCGCTCCTAAAAGCAAAATAATCATTGAAAAGAAAATAACTAATTGACAAGTATTTTCTAGTTCAGGGTTCTTATTGCTTTGATCTGATTTCGTTGCTTAGTTTTTAAATTTCATACAACCCTTTTGACTTAAAAATTTTGTTTTTTGTCAACATGTTTTTCGTTATTTCAATGGAAAATCAGAGCAAAAAGGATTTATTGTACACAAATTTCAACCAATATTTTTGTAGCATATTTGAATGACTTATTCACTAAAATTCAGAAAACACTGAAAATTGATTTCCATAATATTCAATTTAATTCTCTTTCCCAGAACAAATTAAATTTTCTTTTTGTATATTTCGATTACATACTTTATGCAAAAACCAAGAACTTCTTACTTACTCAAATAAGTACCCACAAACAGCCAAATATTTGCCGACTTTCGTTGGCATTTCAGTTGCTCGAAATCCCAATAAACGCAGCAAAGCCAGTACGACAGCAGCGCCAAGCCCGAAAACAAATAAATCTGCAGATGTGCAATAAATGCCCACATGAAGGCCGCAGCTTAAAAGCAAAATATGCAATGCAAAGCATTGAGCCACGCACACACACACTCGCAGACAGCTGAGCGCTTTGAGTCTTGAATAAGTGCACAGCGCCATCGTTTGGCTTTGCAGTGGCAATGCAGGAAATTTCCGAAAATGTCTGCAAATTGTAAAGCGAAAACTCAAACGAAATGCCATTCGATGCAGCCCGAGCAATGAGGCAATGCTCGCACGCTTCGTCGACCCCAGCGGCGCTACGTCGCCACAGCGTCGACTGCTGACTGTGACAGGACGGGTTGTGCGGCCTATTAGGACGAAAGCACTGCGGCGCGCAGCCAGGAACGCCCCGCTGTCTGCGCTTTCAAATTGAGACTGACACGCCAAACCAGAAATGTCAAACGCTGCTGACATAATTGCGACCAGCGTTGGCTCAACGCACGAAAAACAAGCAATTTAAATGCATTGTAGGCAAAGCAAAGGAGGCGCAATTCAAAGCGAAATTTAAACAAACTGACGGCAGAAGGGAGACGGGAGTGTGATGAAAAGCAAGAGGGAAGCATATTGAAGCTTTTAGGCCACTAAAAGCTGTCATTTGATGGATGTGTCAATTTCATTGACAACTGCGGCCTACGCACGTTCGAGGGGAGCAACACAGACGCTGCCACCCCGCACAAGGACACCATACTGTGCATGCGTGTGTGCATGTGTGTGTGTGTGAGTGTGAGTGTGTGTGTGAGTGTGCGTGTGAGTGTGTGTGTGATGGTTTAGGTGTGTTTGAGGCATTTATTTGGCACCTTTGCCCGTTTGGCGTTTATTGACGCAACAAATTTCGGCGCTGCCTCTCATCGTTGGTGCCAATTTTTCTCTTCGTTGATATTTGAGAATTTTTTTGTTGTTATTTTTTTGCTGTTTTTGTTGGTGTTTTTGTGGCATTTTTGTGTGTTTTGCTGACACTTAATTGTTCAATCACATTAACTGCGTGTTTGAGTGGTTTGTTCAATACAATTTCTGGAAGACTCGATGACATGAAGGCATTAAATTTCATTTATTGCTTTTATTTTACTTTTTACAAATTGAATAAATACGTCAAGGAATTAGGTTCCATTCATCTTTTTTAATTAACATGAACAGGAAAAATACAAAAATTCAAATGAAAAATATTTAAATTATAGTGAAATTATTCAAGTAAACCAAGAAGAATGAAGGCCTCTGGAAAAATTTTTTGTCGTTTATGTCATAATGCTTAAAAAAATTAATTAATTAATTAATTAAAAATAATTGAATTAAATTAATTAAATTAAAATTAAATTAATATAGAAAAGTCTCAAAAAATAAGAAAATTCTGTGAAATCGTTGCTATATTGGCAAAGTCACATTTAACATAATAATTTTTGTCGCAATTTTTCTTTTTTTCAAAGAGTTTAAATTTAGAAAAAGTTTCATAATGCTTGAAAAAATTAATTAATAAATAAATTAATTAAAAATAATTAAATTAAATTAATATACAAAAGTCTCAAAAAATAAGAAAATTCTGTGAAATCGTTGCTATATTGGCAGCGTCACATTTAACATAACAATTTTTGTCGCAATTTTTTTTTTTTCAAATAGTTTTAAAGGAAGAATTTATTAGTCCCAATCCAGCTTTAGTGGTGTCTTGAGATTATTCAACTAACTACCAAACATTTGACCGTAGAAATGTTTACTCCAATCTCTTTTAGCTAATTTACAACTCTCTTTCAGCCAGTTTATCCGTTGCTTTGTGCCAACATATCCTCTAGATTCTTTGTAGACTACAGCAGAGTCGCTCTGTCTTCAACTTTTTCACTCTCATCTGCCATTTATTCCGCTTAATTTCGCTTCATTTGCAAACTGCAAATATTCACTGCATTTCTCTGCTTTTTAAGCAACTACAAAATTTTGAATACCATCAACTTGTCCCGTTCTCCATTTAGTCAATAACAACTACAAATGTCTGTCAATGCGCAGCGAAAACTTTTCTTGCCGCTTGCCAAGAATTGTGCACTTTTTCTTGCTCAATTTTTGGTTATTTTTTCTATAATTTTTTTTTTTATTTTTATATGTTTGTGCTGCTTAAATTCTTGCTTTGCATCAAAAACAAAAATGAAAGTCTCAGAGAAACTGCTAAAAATTTCACACTTGAAAAACTTTTTGCCACATTTCAATTTTGTTTTCTGTCTGCATAATTGTTGAACTTTTCAATTTATTCGTATGCGTCGTTTGGTTTTGCACAGCACTGTAAAACTTTATTTGCATCATTTCAAAAATATCAAAATTCACAATAATACAAAGGAACAACGAGTTGAGTTGCTCAAAGTGCAAGTTTAAATAAGAAAAGATTAAGAAATTCGCATTCAATTTTTGGTTGCTTGGTTGGCTAGTTGTAGTGTTCCACCGAAGGTGGATTTTTGACCGAAACAGAATATTCGGCATAGCTAAAATATTCGGCCAAACAAGCCGAATACTAATAAAAAATCTTTTAAGGAAAAAACTGATTTAGCCATTCTTGCTTTATACATTTCTGTGGCCCATTTAAAAAGTAATAAATAAGTTATTAGTAAAAAAAAACCAGAAACAGTCAGTGAGACATTAGTTTCAAACAAAAAAATTTCAATTCAAAAAACAATTCAATTGACATAAACAGCCGATTAGAAATAATTTTTATTAATCGCAATCTTGATGTCCGAAATATCGATAAAACCCGATATTCTATACTTCGAAACAAAGCAAATTGATTTGCATTACAGGGCAAACACCTTCGGCTAAAGTAGTCGGCTATTTTGGCCGAAGCCGAAGCATACGATTTAAAATTGGCCGAAAACGAATATTTGGTTGGAGACTTGCTAGCTGGTTGAATTTTTGTATTAGTTGCAATGATTTAAACTTAAAATAAGACAGTTGTCATTGTTTTGTGAGGTTTGGGTGATGAATGAAAGACGTTTGTAAAGAATTTCTTCTTCCAATGTATTCTTTAGTTTAAATATTTTTTTAATGATGTAATATAAGTATGTGTAATAGTTATTGGAAAATTTTAAGCAATCCTTAAATTGTTAAATTGTTTAGTTAGTTTACTTAATTTAAAACTCTTAGTTACTTAGTTTAAAACTCGGAGAGACACTATGAACCTTTTTCGGGATGGAGTCTAAATTTGAAAACGAAATTACTATTTGTAGAAATGTTCCTATGCTATGAAGGTTGGGGCTAGAAAATTATGTTATATACTCACAAATTCTGAAATTATTCTTTCAACCGGGAACATGTTATTCGAATAAATATTTTAGGTGGGTGATAAGATCTGACTAATTGTTTTGATGGGTATTAAAAACTTGATGAGTCGTATTTTCCCAGTAGTCCCGAAAGCGTTAAGTGTGGTCTGAAAAGTTTCCGACATCAACGTGGAATAGCCATCACTTGTCAACAAAAGTAAGGACATCTTTTTGCACTTCTCTTGAAAGCAACTCGTCCAAATTTCAGCCATTCTGAATGCGCAGTTCATGTTTGACAATGTTTCGAGTAAGTCGATGTGAGTGGACGTGAGAAGACGTCCAAATATTGAAACCACTGACGATAACATGGCTTCAAATGGTACTAGACAACCGTCGAATTAAAGTGAGAGAGATAGAAAAAGTCATAAATATGTTGAAAGAATGTAAATGAAGAATGAACTTACATAGACCAAAAACGTGTTCGACTAAACATTTCCAAAGATCTATTAAGAAAAAATTCAAGAGATGGAAGCATCGATTTGAGAAGAGTGCATACTTAAAAACAGACAATATATTACACCGTGCGACAAAAATTTAAAAAAAATTTCACACCGGAAAAAATTCATATGGGCGTGAAACTAGAGACCAAGTGTAGTAATACTGCGTACTCAGCTTTTCATTTCTACATTCTATGCCCTTTTAAAAAGACTTCAAAATTTTGAAAGGGATAAAAAATAAAAAAAAAATTTAAATAATAATTAACCTGGATAGAATATGGCGATATGTATATCAAATGAAAGAGAAAAGGCTGAAAAATTTAAATAAAATTGATTTTTTTATCTATTTCTAAAAAAAGGATATAAAAAAGATCCTTTGAAAATTTTAATCCTTTATATCCTTGAAAATTTAAATAGAATATTCTTGGAAAACCCACAATCTCCTTGATCACGTGTCAAAATTTCATTACTCTAACTTTATTAGTTCGAAAGTTATTAAAAAAAAGGCGGAAGCTACAATTCTAATGAAGTACAAAAATTCTAATTTATTTGAGTATCAGTATTTTAAATAATAAAAAGATACAAAATCAATGAAGCGAGAATAATGAGATTTTGGGTTTTAACATACTTACTTTTCAAGAAAATTCTGTATAAATTTTCAAGGATATAAAAAATTAAAATTTGCAGAGGACCTTTTTCATACCCTTTTTTTACAAAAGGATAAAAAATCAATTTTATTTAAATTTGTGAGCCTTTCCTCTTTCATTTGATATACATATCGCTACACTCTAACGAGGTTAAGTATTTATTATATATTTTTTATTTTGTATCCTCTTCAAAATTTTGAAGTCCTTTTAAAAGGACAGGATAGAAAAATAAAAAAATATTTGAGCAACAAGTGTCTTGTATCGTTGTGAGGTCGAAAACTTTTCGGACCACCCTCTAATAAATGGATTGTTATAAATTATATAACTGATGGTTGCATCCTTGAAGTTTTCCACCGTTTTGCGAGACAGGATGGAAAATGGGACATGCGTTTTATTTTTCTTCAAAAGGACCAATAATCTGTGCTGCAGATCTATTAATTGTTCAACCTTTGAACTTATACGCAACCATAGCCAGAATTAGATTCTTACAAGTGCACAGAAGATGTTCAATATTTAGTGTTTTGAGAAAGAAGTTTCCTGCTCAGTTATTTTGACAAATAAAAGCAGCATCGGCTGTCCACGGTAACTCTATATTGAAGCTCCATAATGGCATCGGTTGTGAAATAAAGTTTTTAGTTTAAGTTCAAGTAAAGTTTTAAATGATTTTCAAGCGCATCTGCATTGACGTTATTTATTTGACTGTTGACCACATTTTCATTACACTTTGCATTCCACTACACATTTCCACAATTTTCAATATTTTTTAGTAAATTTTTTAATTGCCATATTTAAGATTTCCAAGTAAGACCTCGTAATACATAGTTTAATTTTTTTTTAGTACACGCATGAAACAGATGTTTCGACTATTTTCTATCATTTGTTTAGAACGCACCGCACGCGCAATAAATTACTTGGCCCGTCCAATTAAATTGTTGTCTGTGTTTTTTTTTGTTTTTTGGAATGCAAATAACGACCTCAATTTCATTACCAAAATAACCAAATTAAATTACTATAAGCTATTTTAATTGAACCAACCGCACAGGCGGCCATAAATTCTGCTATTTTATAATGGGTTGATGGCGGCCGGCTGAAGATGTGCGGGCGCCGATTTTTTTCGCCGTTTAAGAGTGGCGCGTTGCGTTCCGGCCGCACCGGCGAGTGCGTGTGATGCGAAATAAATTTGCTTGCTGTCGTATTTGCACACCATTCGAGTGATTCAACGGCACAACAACTCGGAATGACCGGCGCCCGACGCACTCGACGCGTTTGCGGCGCATAAAAACGCAAGCAGCTGCATCGAGATTCATTAAACGGACGCACCGGATAATGGTCGCCCACTTGAACGAGTACGCGGCGTTCTTGTCTATTGGGCGTATTGACCGCACTAGCAGGCCGCAACCGACCGCAACAGTGGAGCGGCGAATGTCTGGTCGAGTGGCCGCCGAACGATTGAGTCGGTTTGGCACGCGTCCTCAACGCCATCAGCTATCCTTCTCTTTGTGTCTGTGTGTGCTTGTGTTTGTGTTTGTGTGCGTGTGGTTTGTGTTTATTTGGTTTGTTGGCTTCAAGCGGCCCGAGCTTTGGCTTTTGGCTAATTGGCACTTGAACATCATTGAGCGTTGGCAATGCGCAAACATGGCAGAAACAAATAAGTAGCGCTGCCACTCGTGTCGGCACAACCGCCCAGCTGGCCACTCCCCATTCACCACTCACCACTCACCACTCACCATTCACCACTCAGCCCTCGCTTGTCCGGCACTGGCGATGTTCTTATTGTAACCGTTTGCCGTTATTACTTTTATTGCTGCGGTTTCTGCTGTTGTTGTGATGGCCACTGTTATTATTGTTGCTTTTGTTATTGTTGTTGCTGTTGGCAGTTGTAGAGCGCCACACTAAGAAGTGCGTACTTCAAGTTTTTTTTATGTTTGGTTGCTGCTTGTGTTTCTTGTTTTTGTTGTTGGCTCTCAACTGGTTGTTGCCTGTTGCTGTTGGTTGGTTGGTTGGTTGGTTGTTACTTTCATTATCAATGAGTCATAAGCACGCCCCAAGAGTCTTCTCAATATTTTATTATTTTCTTGCATTCTTAATGGAAACTCGAGCGTGCAGCTCGCTCCAGCCTCGCGCTCTCTCTCTCTGTTTTATTGCCATTACAGTAGCGAAAAGTTTATTAAGTGCCCCTGAACCGGACAGACAAAGTGCGAAGTGGAAGTAACTGGTTGCTGTTGTTGTATGTGTCGAAATCGACAGCTGAACGAAGAGTTGCTAAAATGTTTGCGCGAGTATTTGCTAAAAATTCCAGAAGCACTAAATGAATTATATTTTTAGCTGGCAATGTCGATTATTGGCTTAGGTTTTGGTGTTGCAGGAAAAATTTCTATTTTTAGATTAAAGTTAGAAAAATAAAAAAAAATAATCAGTAATAGAAATACAAATCGAAATAAAAAATAATAACATAATAAAAAATTATAAATAATAAAAAAGTTATAAGTCAGTAATACAAAATTTAAAAAATTAATCGAAACTACAAAAAAGAGCACACGTTTTATATTTTTAGCTGCCAATGTCGATTATTGGCTTCGGTTTTGGTGTTGCAGGAAAAATTTCTATTTTTAGATTAAAATTAGAAAAATAAAAATAATAATAATTAATAGAAATACAAACTGAAATAAAAAATATAACATAATAAGTAATTATAAATAATAAAAAGTAATAAATCAGTAATAACAAATAAAAAAATTAAACTAGAAAAGCTTAAGAATATTTCCATTTATATTTTTTCCCCTTGGGAAGGAGAAGTTAGGGATTTTTGGAGTATAGGGTATACAGCCATGCTTCCTTGTGTTAGTTGCATTGGTTGGACATCCTATCGGTCAAACTAAACATGCACTCAAAAATATAATTTTTCAATTTAAATTCATATTGTAACGATGAGGCACTCTGTGCTGCGCTATGCATGAATTTTTTTCCAAGCATACTTTTAGGCATGCACTTTGGAGTACGGCCGGTTGGCTATAATTCCGATATGGCGAGGATGGTTCGCGAAGGTGATGAGCTGTGCTAGAACAATCGAGATAGAGAGTACAAGTAGAATGTGCAAGAAACATCGGTGCGATAAGAAAACAAGTATAAAAAGCAGCAGTGTGCAGCGCAAAGGGTCGAGTCTGTGTTGAGCAAGCAAAGGGGAAACATGCAATAGTAGTAGTGTAAAGTAGTAACAAGTGTAAATTTGTAAATAAAGCGATTGTTGGTTTTTGACTGCGTTTGCGCTGAAGAAATGAAGTTGTTTTATTTTCAAGCACAATCCAAAACGAACTTAGAGAAGTCATTTTCGTAACAATATTAACCATGGAAGTGCATCGTTAGTCGAATCGACTAAATCGCTCAAAAAATGCTTTCGTAAAATTTGAAAGAAAAAGAATTCCAGCACATTCGGGTTAATTAATTGAATTTATGCCAGAATGGGTGACTAGGATATCGCTAGCTGTCTTAGTTGGTAGTTAGGTAGATAGAAAGGAGTGGCAGTTTTGGAAAACTAACATATTTAAGCCAAGCTTGGCCCATTGCGGTACCACATGATCGATATTAGGTACACACTTCTTACTTGATCTCAAAACAACCTAAACAAGCTCTAAAATATATAAAGTCCTTGGTGTCAATCAATGATATGTCGGCAAGGCTGGCAATAGGATAAAGATAAAACTCACATTCAATAGTTAAAAAAAGGGTTAAAAATGGACATAACTTCTGATCAATTATTCTTTAAAATCCAAATCAAAACCCGAAATTCTTCAATAAAATTCTTCAATAACAGAAAAAAATTAAAAAAAAACCGCGGAGTTTCTCAACTGTTGCTTATATTTTCGGAGTCGCTGATCACGAATATGTAATTATTTTTTTCGGGTCACCCCTACTTTGGGTTTGACAGGGTCTTGAAATTACAAGCTACACCCTAATTAAAAAAATTAATTTACATGGTCGAACTCATCCTAGTCTAACAATATTGGTATCGAAAGGAAGAGAATTATGTCTCCAACTCAAATCAAATAATTTTTTTTTTAATTATACTGGCGGAAGGATATAAAAATGTCCTTTTAAAAATTAGTTTCAACGCTTTGAGTTCACTTCCAGTAAACATTTTAAAAACATAAATATTTATATATTTAAATAATAATTCTAAATGTAATAATATTCATTTATTTACTATCAACTTCAATGTAAATCATAGTCAATAATAACAAAGGCTCCCAAATTGCAACAAAAAAATTTTCATAATTTGCAACTATAACATTTTGATAATTTGCAATTATTAAGGGAAATATTTTCACAGCCAATAAATGATACAATTGCAATGAAAATTAAATCCACTCATTCATTGTGTGGATCCATTATTCACTTTCGTAATGCAATTTGGCGGATTAATTGAATTATTGATTTTTTTGTGGTGGAATTTTTTGGTTGATCTGTGTGTGGTATCGACTGCATTCTCGTTTTCATTTATGCATAAATTTGATTTAAAGTGGGCGAACGGGCTGTCGAGCGAGGGTACGGACGCAACAAATTTAATCGCGCAATAATAAACCATAGACGTCCTATTAATAAATCAGCGTGCGGGCGCAGCTGCGGACAGTAGCGGTCGCTATAGGCAATAGTAAAAATAATGAGTAAAACTACAACAACAATAATTACAACAATAACAAAAATGAATGCATTGCAAAGTGTGCAACTAACAAAAATAATCGGATTACAAAACATGCCTGGCGATTTAATGCAATTCACACATACAACAACAACAAAAACAATGACAACAACAACAGTAATAACAACAATAACAAAAACAATGACAACAACAATAATAACAACAATAACAAAAACAATGACAACAACAATGCCAAAAACAAGCATAACCCTTTTAGTCCTGAGCCTCAATTAAGTTCGGCAGATTTATACGATTTTTGTTGCATAAAAAATATTTTCAAATACAAAATCTTTACAAGTTTTTAATTTTGCATATTTTTGGAACATTTCTAATTTTTTCACATATTTTTTAAATATTTTTCTGTGATATTTTTTCATATTTTCTAAATAATCTTACATATTCTGACGTGTTATTGTAGTCCTTCGGGTATTAAAGCGCCCGTTGCGACTGAAAAGAATTTTTTACATATTTCTAAAAATTGTTTCTAATATCTTTTCAAAATGTCCGAATAATCTTACACATTCTAACGTGTTATTGAAGTCCTTCGGGTATTAAAACGTCCGTTGCGACTGAAAAGAATTTTTACATTTTTTTTTTAATTTTTCTGTGATATTTTTTTAAATTTTTTAAATAATCTTACACATTCTAACGTGTTCTTGAAGTCCTTCGGGTATTAAAACGCTCGTTCCGACTAAAAAGAATTTTTTTGATTTATTTCTAATATTTTTCATATAATCTTACACATTCTAAAGTGAAATTGAAGTCCTTCGGGTACTAAAGCGTCCGTTGCGACTAAAAAGAATTTTTTACATATTTTTAAAAATTGTTTTCTAATATCTTTTCAAAATGTCCGAATAATCTTACACATTCCAAAGTGTTATTGAAGTCCTTCGGATATTAAAGCGCGCGTTGGGACTGAAAAGAATTTTTTACATATTTTTTTTAATTTTTTCTGATATTTTTTTCAATTTTTTAAATAATCTTTCACATTCCAAAGTGTTATTGAAGTCCTTCGGCTATTAAAGCGCCCGTTGCGACTAAAAAGAATTTTTTACATTTTTTTTATTTTGTCTGTGATTTTTTTTTAATTTTTTAAATAATCTCACATATTCTGACCTGTTATTAAAGTCCTTCGGGTATTAAAGCGGTCGTTGGGACTGACAAGAATTTTTTCATATATTTTTTAAATTTATTTCTAATATTTTTCAAATGTCCGAATAATCTTACATATTCTAACGTGTCATTGAAGTCCTTCGGCTATTAAAAAGCCCGTTGCGACTGAAAAGAATTTTTTACATATTTTTTTAATTTTTTTCTAATATTTTTTCAAAATGTCCAAATAATCTTACATATTCTAACGTGTCATTGAAGTCCTTCGGGTATTAAAACGTCCGTTGCGACTGAAAAGGATAATGACAAATGGCCAACAGCGGTGCCAGAAAAAATTTGGCGCTTTGTTGCTGTGCCATTTCAAACATTCGGCAGCACTGGCAAACAAATAAATAATGGCGCACGCAATTTCCGCGCGCAGCAGTTGACCGCAGAAAGCGCGTCTATGTACGAGGGTGAAACGAAGGACGAAGGACGCTGTGGGCAGCAAACCAATTTCGAATCAAATTTTACCCGCACCACTTTTACACTCGCACGCGCGATTTGGGCTTAAACCGAGCGCCGCTGCGGCCGTGCAGGCAGCTGTGGCCAGTTGCATGCCGGCCGCTATGTAAATTTCGGGCGCTGCGTTCGATTGAGCGCAGGTTTTCACAAAATTAACACCATACTACTACTAGAGAACGGGATGGTGATTTGCGGCAACAAGAAACGCTCAAACACTGTCGAAATGCTGCGTAAGTTGACCACAAATGCGGCGCTAATTAAAGGTTTAAATGCGGCAGCGGCCAGCAAAATTCTTGGCGTCTCTCGCTCTGGTCGCATTGAATGCTGTTTTGGCGATTTTTGCGGCATGTTTTTTCATTTCGGTCGCGTACTTGCGTGGCATGTCAAAGTACAATTTCCATTTTATTATTTGAATTTTTGCGGTTGCGGCTTTGACATTAGCTGCGCCTCAGCGAACCAATTACCTGCCAAAATGTATATAAATACTCAGTATTTACAAATAGGCACAAAAACATGTACATACATATGTGCACATATACATACGAGTATGTATGTATTGTATATGTGTCTGTATGTTTGTCGGTAATGTTTGCTCGGACCGTAAACGGGGGGGCAGCAATTTTCACATTTTTTTTCAGCAACCAACACCCAACAAAAACGTAATTAGTCCGCCTTCGCTTTCACTTACTGCCAAAAGGTTGACCGTGCACGTGCTTTTATTTTGTTGTAGCATTGTTGTTGTTGTTGTTGTTGTTGTTTTGTTTATCAATGCTGTTGCGCAGGCTTTTGGCGCCTTTTGTGCGCTTGGGATGCTTTTGTGCGCCGCGCTGCTCTGCTCAGCGTATTTAACTTTTGTTCGGCGTGTGGCTTTTATTGTGCAAGTTGGCGTTAATTAAATTCTTAATCTACGTGGATAACATTTAAAATATTTTAATTGCCAGTTATTAAATCGGCCCATTGAATAGACATGAATTAAATTTGCACCAAAGAATTTACTCACTGTTGGAATTTTCTGTTAGTTTTCTCAATTTTAAATGGACTTTGTGAAAAATTTATCTAATTTAATTTCTACGCATTGGAATTGTACAAAAAAATAATTTTAATATAGTCTGAATCATGATCACAACTCAGAGATGGATATGAGTTTCCATGAGTTTCATATTTGAATTTCAGAATTTCCAGAATTTCCAGAATTTCCCAATCAAACAAATCGCGCTTGAGATAGTATCAAAATTTATTTTTCTGAATTGGTGCATCTGTCATCTGATTGATCGGATTGATGGGCATGAGTATTCATTCTTTTATAGCTGATGTATGCTGGACATTATTTGATAACAGTGTGGAATTGCCAAAAGCTAAACGAAAAATATAATGAATACCTTAAATATCCAAAATTGTTCTAATTTTTCTATTTATATATATTACATCTAGAGCTTTCTTTTGTACGGTGACTTATAGTGAGATTTTGCGTTCAAAATTTTTCCCATACACACTAACACTCAAAAATCAGGTTTTGTAGGAGATTTTAGTACCAATTTTGATTAAGTACGAAATAAACACTTGAACACATTTTCAGTTTTGGCTTAATTCTGGCGTTCAAGTTAATTTCTGAGCTTTGATGTATTCAAAGACCTATAGTAGAATTTTATGGCGAATATTTTCGTGGTACATTTTGTCCTTAAAAAGTCCTGTTTTACAGGACATTTTTGGCATTTTAGAAAAAAGGGTCAAATTGACCCATACAAATAGGAGCTACAGGGTTAAAATGGTCCACAAAAATTTTCTTCGTAGTATTTTGCATCAAACTGCTGAACACATCATATACCTAAAATGTGAGGTTACATGGTTTTCGTATGCCGATTCACCATAAGAATGTGCAAAAAGGGGAAACCTTGACCCCCCTAAAAAAAAATTCAGACGTAAACTTTCAAAACGCCGATACACGTATATTTATTTTAGCCCCCTCTACCAGTATCAGTTGTCAGAACCTTGTTATTTAAAAAAAATTTGATTTTGTTGTGCAGTGTTATTTGTGCCTTTTTCACCAACGCAACGCATCGATTCACTTATTTTATCTTTTGCGCGACTAGTTATGTCATCAAAAACAAAGTTCATACCATTCCGCAAGCTCCATATTTATCCGGGATGGCTCCTTGTGGCTTTTTCCTATTCCCATGACTCAATTTATCACTTCGCGGAAAGCCTTTTGAAACGATTGAGGCGATCAAGAAGAATTCCTTAAAGGATGTGAAGACAGTTCCAAAATCAATCTATGAAAAGTGTGCTCAAGAAGAAAGATTAATCTGGGCTTCATCACTTCTTCTTCGACAGTTTAGGGAATCTAGTTGATACTTAGAACTATTCACAGTTTATTAACCCTTTCGCTATTTTGTTGCCATATGGCAACATGCTACTTTGTGGACGTCTGCATCCTCTATGGTTGCAAGAATACATTTTTTTGTTGGTCTTTAGAATAGTTTGAAGTTTTAGGAAAAATACGAAATTAATAAACTGAATATTTAAGTTTAAAGAAGAGAAGTATACACGTTTTTGTAATGGTATATCTTGACATAGTAAAGGAAGAAGAAGCAGAAACAATTAGAGAACTTTTTAATTTGACGTTTTCTACATTAGATACATTTTTTTTTTAATTTTGGCTGAAGTAAATGAAGAAATATTCAAATTTTCGTTATGCGTAAAAAGTTTTATGTTTAAGTAATTATTACAGCCACAACGATGTGGTTGCTCTCATAGAAAAACACTCTTAAATACAGGGTCCGAGTGTAAAACTTAAAAAATGTCTTATGGAAGCCTAAGACGTAAAATTTAAAATTTTAACTTTCCCCAGTAAAAACCTATAGCGAAGGGGTTATGCTTCGTAAGGAGCTCAAACTGGTTCAATTAGTGAACGGTCCCATGCTCGATTTGTGTTTGTGGTATCACAATAGGTCTTCATGGCCTAAGTGGGCTCAGCCTGGAGGCAGCCACTCCAGGAATGAGTTCTGAAACATGTAAAACAACCCATTTTTCACTTTGGCATTGAGTCATCATATCATGAATGAAGAATATCCTTCGCTCCTGGTACACTAACGAAACCTTAGGAGCAGCAGAAATTGTTATAGAAAGAATAATAAAAAGGACAGTAAAATATTGCTCAGACATGTCAATGGTACAACGGCTTCTAAGGACTAAAATTGCAGTTGCAAGCGAGTAACAGTAAGACATTCAAATGTTTCACAAAAAAATTCCCTAAAAATAAATAAAACCAAAAGTTTGCATATATTTCGCATTCTTTAATACTTTACCGTACAAAATTACATGCTCATGAAAATTTACAAATAAATTGTCCAACTTGTTTTCCTTATCGCTCAAGTAGCAGTTCTCTCAATGAAAATTGCAAATACCACACTGTCTCGCAATATTTCCAACAAATTGACACATTATTACCCGAACGGCTTAAATCTAATCCAAAGTAGACACAAATACCCATAACTTTTATAAGCACGCAAATTTGCTCAAATCCTGCGAAAATAATCTGTCTACGTCTGAAATCACAGCGCTGGCTGCAGCGCCAGTTTATTACTTTTTCACCCATTTATCAGATTTATTTCAGCAACTCAATTGCGCTGCCCAAAAAAAAAACAAGGCGCACAAACTAAATCGGCTCGTGCGCTCGCCGGTTACATTGTGTTATCTATAAACTAACTAAGAGCCAAATAAATGATTTGGTGCGCATAAAAGCGGGCAAAATCACACACGCGAGTGCGTCCACAAAATGTCGCATTACGTATACGCACCCGCGGCCCGGCGCAAGCCTTTTTATGTCGCCTCAGTATTACTTTGATTTCCATAATAAACACAAGTGATCAAATTTATTGTTATTATTTGCTGTAGTTTATGTGGCGGCAATAGAAGTAATTGACACATCGACAACGCACTCGATGCGCGGCCAAGTGGCAACAAAGTAGCGCCATAGAAGGCAAAAGGGCCGAATGCGTGGTCCGTGAACTGTGAAGAGTGCAGAGGGCGAGGTTGCCAACGCGTATCAGTGTCAGTGTCAATGCTGACAATTCAGTGTCAATGTGGTCCTCACTGACACACACACACACACACACACATATTTTCAGCGAGGACTAGTGCAACACTTTATATGGTCGAGTTGGGACACAGAGCACCAAACAGTTAAATATAAAAGCAGCGCCACGATCGTAAAAGTGCCAATGTTGAAGCGGAAGTGCGAGCGTCACACACACAAACACATACAAGTATGTACACAAAGAGCAAACATACGCTTGTGTGTGTGAGTATTTGGTATTTTCCGCTGTTATTATTATACCATAAAATTTAGTATTAAATTTCATAGCGAAATAAAATGGCACTAAGACATAGGAGAGCAGTGAGCGGTGGGAGGGTCGCTTTCGCGGACTGAAATGACGAGGGCGGACGCTATGCTGCACAACTAAATTGAATGGATTTAAAAATCCATTAAAATAGTTTAAAAGACCACTACAACAACAGCAACAACAACAAAGGGTGGGGCAGAGCTGTTGGCTGTGCCGTCGTGGCGACAGAGGTTGGAATGGGCGTGGACTGGATTAAAAAGCAGGCATTTACTTAGCAATTTACGAACGACCAAAGTGCTCTTTTAAACGCACACATACATACATGCACACATATACATATACACTGGCACTGGCGCCAGAAACACACTCACAAGCCGCACTAGCAACGCAACAGCATTCGACTTAGTAGACAATGATGCGGCGTTAGTTGTGTATGTGAGCGTATATGTGCGTCTGTGTGTGTGTGTATGTGTGTGTGTTTAAGTGTGCGCTTATATGAGTTTGTGGTGGCGTTGATGGCACTAATGGTTGCCGGTTGCTGTGCGGCGCTGCTGTGCTGCAACAATTCAGCGTTGGCTGCTTTAATGGCGTTGCTGATGGTGCCGACAATGACTGCCCGACAGTTTGACTCGCTGACTGCCTGACTGGCTGGCTGTGTGACTTGTTCGGCTGGCGGCATTGTTGAGCACTGAATGGCGTGTGCGTAAAAGCATTTCTGTTGTTCGCTCGCACCGAATCAGTTTCAGTGCGCCCCACGGCGTGTGCGCGACTTCAAGTGAAAGTACAACACACATGTGTCAAGTGTGTGTGTGTATGTGTGTGTGTGTGTGTGTATTCAATATGCTTTTGAAAAATGCATAGTCATAGTTTTTTTTTTTTAAACTTAAGCTGCCTATTAAAGTGCTGACGCCGATTTCAATTGAACTGAATGCGTGCGAAACTTCGCCACTAAGCCGACTTCCAGCCATTAATACTGGTTAACACATCATTAATATTGCATTTCATGACAAGTGTTTTCGATTGCTTTTGTTGACTTTTTGAATTGCACAAATACGAAGATTCATTGTAGTTGGGAAGCAATCGTTTTGTGGCATTTAATTCCATACTAATTGGTTGATTAATTTTGGAATTTTTTGTATTATTAATTTACATTTTATTACACCGTGCGACAGTATTTTTCACACAGGGAAAAATCCATATGTGCGTGAAACTAGAGACCAAATATAGTAATAGTGCGTACTCAGTTTTTCATAAAAAAAAACTTCAAAATTTTGAAGGGTATAAAAAATAAAAAAAAACGTAAAAAATACTTAACCTCGTTAGAATATGGCGACATGTATATCAAATGAAAGAAGAAAGGCTCAAGAATATAAATAAAATTGAGTTTTTATCTATTTGTAACAAAAAGGATATGAAAAAGGTCCTTTGAAAATTTTAATCCTTTGTATCCTTGAAAATTTATATAGAATTTTCTTGAAAAGTAAGTATGTTAAAACCCAAAATTTCCTTGATCACGTGTCAAAATTTCATTACTCTAACTTTATTGGTTCGAAAGTTATTAATAAAAGGTGGAAGCTGCAAGTCTAATGAAGTACAAAAATTCTAATTTATTTGCGTATCAGTATTTTAAATAATAAATAATAATAAATGAAGCGAGAATTATGACATTTTGACACGTGATCAAGGAGATTTTGGGTTTTAATATACTTACTTTTCAAAAAAATTGTACATAAAATTTCGAGGATATAAAGGATTAAAATTTTCAAAGACCCTTTTTCATATCCTTTTTCTACAAATAGATAAAAAATCAATTTTATTAAAATTTTTGAGCCTTTCCTCCTTCATTTGATATACATATCGCCATATTCTAACGAGGTTAAGTATTTTTATATCTTTTTTATTTGTTATCCCCTTTAAAATTTTGAAGTCTTTTTAAAAGGACCAAGGATGTAGAAATAAAAAACTGAGTACGCAGTATTACTATGTTTGGTCTCTAGTTTAACGCCCATATAGATTTTTTCCGGTGTGAACATTTTTTTATTTTTGTCGCACGGTGTTATCAACGCTTACTACAAAACACAAAATTAAAACTAAAAAAATCTAACTTATTTCCTTTGAATAAACAGTTTAAATACATCTCAGCACTTTCACTTAAATTATTAAATTTGGATATTTAATTAAATTTTGTTTACTTATTAGTGAAAATGTAGCCAATTGTCACAGAATTTGAAGTGTTTAGAATTCAGATAAAAGTATCTTAAAATATAGAAACTTGTTTCACTTTGTGACAACCTCTTTCCCTCTCACATTAAGCAGTTTGTCACAGTGAAAGAGAACCCAAACAACATTACTTTGATTAAGTAGATAAATATTTGCTCTTACAGCAGACATTTAAGTTCAACGAGTCACAAGACAACAGGACGCCTTTTCGCAGAGATCTTCCACACTATTAACTTGTCATATACTTAGTCGTACATATAATACATATATATATGTTTGTGCTTACAACACATTTGCCATTCAGAGACAATTTTTTTCTTTTCTTTCACTTCATTATATCGCCAAATGCTCAACGCCACCAGTGAATGGCAAACAATGTCACCACCGAATGCCATTGAAGGTATCAAGTTATATCATTTTGACAGAGACTCCTTCACTGCAAGTCGTATTAAATTTAACTTGTTTATGTTTATCTAACCGAAAAGGATAATCTTATTTGGTGGTTTATGTGCACGTTCGCACTGTGCTGCATAATTAAAGCACTTGAAAATTGTTGAAACAATTTATGACATTTTGTCAACAACCACAAATGACGAACAATTTCCAGAAGTTACAAATAAGCCACAACGTTGAACCAAGAAAAATATTTATAAAAGTCTTTTGTTCAAATTAAATGATGTGAAGTACTGAAAATTTACAACAACAACAAACCCATTGAAAACATAAAATGTTGGAAAAAGTTTTATTAAAAAGCATTAAAAACATGAGAAAAGAACAAACACTTATAAGAGGCCAACAAATTTTCACAATTTGTAAAATATTTTTTTACGGGTTTTAATCGAGTTACTTTGCGCCAATGTGAAAGTTAGTCAGACGAACTGTGTTGCTGTTGTTGCGCAATCACAATACAACTTTTTTTGTGCTGAAATGTTACTCAAAACCCATGGAAACTGCATACCAATGTACAACAACAAACAGTAGTACTAACTACTACAACAATACTAACAACAACAACAACCACACCATTGAGTGAGCAAAATTGCGCATACGTGATTGCGGCCGGATATTGCAGTGCTGCAGACATTTTTGACAAATTCAAATATCATAAAAATTTGATGGAGCAGCCAGCGAACGACGTCGGCATAACCGGATGATGGGGAATTTATGCAAAAACCGGAAATGTATTTGCATAGAAATTGCATATGAAATTTTTATGGCGATACACCAAAATTCAACAGAGTGAAATTTACAGTGCAGCGATAGAGAGAGAGAGAGCGAGATATGAAGAAAGAAAACGACAATAAATAGATTTTGTAAACTGAAATGGTTAAAAAAAACTAGAAAAAAGAGCTATTATAAATTGCAACATTAATTCCGGCATATATCAAAAACTTTGTAATCTCTTTCGGCAAACTATAACCAACTGATCATTTCTACATCCTTTGTCCTTTTAAAAGGACTTCAAAATTTTGAAAGGGATACAAAATAAAAACAAATATAAAAAATACTTAAACTCGTTAGAATATGGCGATATGCATACCAAATGAAAGAGGAAAGGCTCAAGAATTTAAATAAAATTAAAATTAATTCAAATTAAAAATTTATATAGAATTTTCTTGAAAAGTAAGTATGTTAAAGCCCAACCAAACCAAAATCTCCTTGATCACATGTAAAAATTTCATTACTCTAATTTTACTGGTTCGAAAGTTATTAAAAAAAAGGCGGAAGCTGCAATTCAAATGAAGTACAAAAATTCTAATTTATTTGAGTATCAGTATTTTAAATAATAAAAAGATACAAAATCAATGAAGTGAGAATAATGAAATTTTGACACGTGATCAAGGAGATTTTGTGTTTTAACATACTTACTTTTCAAGAAAATTCTATATAAATTTTCAAGGATATAAAGGATTACAATTTTCAAAGGACCTTTTTCATATCCTCTTTCTACAAATAGATAAAAAGTCAATTTCATTTAAATTTTTGAGCCTTTCCTCTTTCATTTGATATACATATCGCCATATTCTAACGAGGTTAAGTATTTTTTATATTTTTTTTATTTTCTATCCCCTTCAAAATTTTGAAGTCCTTTTAAAAGGACAAAGGATGTAGAAATGAAAAACTGAGTACGCAGTATTACTATATTTGGTCTCTAGTTTCACGTCCATATGGATTTTTTCCGATGTGAAAATTTTTTTTAATTTTTGTCGCTCGGTGTTATAACTTCGACTTGATTTGACTTGGAGTTGACTTGGACTTGACTTGGACTTGACTTGGACTTGATTTGGACTTGACTTGGACTTGACTTGGACTTGACTTGGACTTGACTTGAACTTGACTTGGACTTGACTTGAATTGGACTTGACTTCAACTTGACTTGGACTTGACTTGGACTTGACTTGACTTGGACTTGGACTTGACTTGGACTTGACTTGGACTTGACTTGGACTTGACTTGACTTGGACTTGACTTGGACTTGACTTGGACTTGACTTGGACTTGACTTGAACTTGACTTGGACTTGACTTGGACTTGACTTGGACTTGGACTTGACTTGGACTTGACTTGGACTTGACTTGGACTTGACTTGGAATTGACTTGGACTTGACTTGGAATTGACTTGGACTTGACTTGGACTTGACTTGGACTTGACTTGGACTTGACTTGGACTTGACTTGGACTTGACTTGACTTGAACTTGACTTGAACTTGACTTAACTTGATTTCATTTAACTAATCTCTTTCAACACATAGATTTAGAAACTTAAAGCGTTGCTCTCAATACCGCCAACATGGCGTAGTTTTAAAACGCATACAGCAACGATCCTTGAAGGACACGTTTCAAACTGTGCATCACGCCAGTCACAAAGTGCAGTTGCACTTGAAGCAGCTACTTACAAGCATTAAGAAATCAAAATGACATTAAATTCCGCCTTTTGTGGCAAAAGTGGCAAGGCCCGTCGCAGCTGATCGGCTGATTTGCATAAAGTTGTAATGTGCTCGTCACTTTTATATTCCTCATTTTATAGTTCAACTTGCATGCAGCTGTTGCTATAGAAAACCACAAACAAACCCACACACACGCGCGTGTATTCCCATAGTTGTGTGTGTGTGTGTGTGTGTGTGTGTGTCGTGTACACATTGGCGCAGCGGAAGCGCTTGGCAACAGGGCACGTGGCCGTACGGCAGCGGCGACGCCAACCACAATAAAAACTTAAGCGACGCTAAAGGCGCACAAAAACTGCAGCTCAAATTTCGATTTTTTTTTTCTGCGTCTCTCATAACGTGAACGTTGGCAGCGACGGCGAGCGAACAGAGCTGACAGATTTTACTTGTGCCGCTGCCGCCTTTCGCGTGCGCCACTAATGCTTTTCTGTTCCTTTTGTTTGCACAAAAGCGCCTCTTTCTTATCTTTTTGATAAATATTAGTTTAATTCTTGGCAGTCTTTGCTTATGCGGCGTTCTTGGTGTCCTGATGGATTTTTGCCTCCCGCTGCAAATTGCCTTTGTCTGTTTGAGTTGTGGGCATAGAATTGTGGACGACAAGGTGCGGCGCGCGGCCGTTCGTGTCGCATTGTGTGCGTTGTAGTTTCTGAGTGGAAAAGCCAATATTGATGTTGGAAATTTGTACTATTTTATTTTATTTTATTTTACTTTACTTTATATTTTGCAT
The DNA here is from genome assembly GCA_964056695.1 of Melieria picta. Classification (NCBI taxonomy): domain Eukaryota; kingdom Metazoa; phylum Arthropoda; class Insecta; order Diptera; family Ulidiidae; genus Melieria; species Melieria picta. The sequence continues at coordinate 138,068,259 of OZ057398.1, forward strand.
CGTTCGTTCTTACTTGGCTTTCTTCAGTGCCTTCATGGCAAACTCGCTGTCGCTGCTCAAATGCAACTCGAAGTTCATGAAGTATGCCATTTTGCCACTGCTGCCAGTTTAAGGATGCAGTTTCTATGCCACTCTCTCGCTTTCTCTTGCACTCTTCGAGCTTAGCAAAAAACATTTGCTGCATGGCAAAAGTTTTCAAGTGAAAAGCGTTGTGATTTTCATTTTGTATGATTCATCATTCATTTTGGCATTTTTAACAACTTTTTTCTTTAGAGTTGTGAGCAATGCGAATCAGTGTTTTAATAAGTTTAAAGTTTATTTTTTAAATTAAATTCAGAAATAGAGAAAGCAGAAGTTTTTCAATTCAAGTTGTAATTTAAATTGTAATGTGAGCCAAACAACAAAGAATTTAGACATTCAAGCAATCAGTCAAAACGACTGGAAAAAACACGAATATTGTAACAAAGAGAAAATGTGAAATATGAGAAGTTGTAAGTCGAAGTGGATACGCCATGTTATTGTTAGAGAATGGGTGGGGTATAGTGAGGGCTGAAAGGTAAAGTTGGAGTGTAGAGTGGCTTGAGTGTAGACTCGGGTATTAGGTGAAGTGTAGGGTGGGTGTGGGTGGATGGAATGAAGGATTGAGTATACGATTGGGTTTAAGGTGGAATGTAGTATCCAGAATTGGAATATAGAGTGGGTTATAGGGTGATGCTTAGATAGGGTATTGTGGTGTGGGGTTGGCTATAGAATGGGATATAGAACGGGTGGGTGTAATTGGGTGTAATCAATCAAAGATCAAATAATATTGCAATCTTTTAAAGTCCTTTTTCTGTACAAGGATGGCTACAACATATATCGACAGTAGCTTTCAGCCAACCCGAACTATGGCAGCAACGAACAATCCCAATGGAATCTGCTTAAGTTATATAAAAACACTTGAAACTACTGTTTGTCATACGAGTATAACACCGTGCGACAGCATTTTTCACACTGGGAAAAATCCATATGTGCGTGAAACTAGAGACCAACTATAGTAATGCTGCCTACTCAGATTTTTGTTTCTACATCCTTTGTCCTTTCAAAAGGACTTCAAAATTTTGAAGGGGCTAAAAAAATAAAAAAAATATAAAAAATACTTAACCTCGGTAGAATATGGCAATATGTATATCAAATGAAAGAGGAAAGGCTCAATAATTTAAATAAAATTAATTTGTTATCTATTTGTAAACAAAAAGATATGAAAAAGGTCCTTTGAAAATGTTAATCCTTTATATCCTTGAAAATTTTTATAGAATTTTCTTGAAAAGTAACTATGTTAAAACCCAAAATCTCCTTGATCACGTGTCAAAATTTCATTACTCTAACTTTTTTGGTTCGAAAGTTATTAAAAAAAAGCGGAAGCTGCAAGTATAATGAAGTACAAAAATTCTAATTTATTTGAGTATCAGTATTTTAAATAAAAAAAAAGATACAAAATCAATGAAACGAAACTAAGTATTCTAACGAGGTTTAGTATTTTTTAAATTTTTTTATTTTTTATCCCCTTCAAAATTTTTAAGTCCTTTTAAAAGCACAAAGAATGTAGAAATGAAAAACTGAGTACGCAGTATTACTATGTTTGGTCTCTAGTTTTACGCTCATATGGACTTTTTCCGGTGTGAAACAAATTTTTTAATTTTTGTCATACGGTGTAATCCTTAAACATATGTACATATGTAGGTATAATATATACAAATTTTTAAAACACTACTTTCAAACGAACCATTTGCCAACTTCTTTTATTGACAGTTATAACAAAAATTTGCATACATATTTTAAAAAAGTCAAGTTTGCCAGCTATAATTCGGCACTTATGTGCCTCATAAATTTTCACACACAAACCCACCCACACAGATGTACCTGCTTGTAGCGTTGAATACGATATCAGTGATGAAAGCGACGACTTCGGGCGGCGCATGGAAAACGCGATAAATTTATGAAATTGTCTACCCACAACGAGACAGACGCGTGCGTTTGCATGTCATTTGCAATTGATGTGCGGCAGCACAAATACAAACACACACACACACGCGCGCACCTGGCTATGAAAGCCCTCTTCCCCGCAACTGACTGACGGCGACGCGTGTTGGCGGCAGCTGCTTGCGCAGATGTGCAGTAAAAGGCGAAATGAAATTTTTTCGAAGCGCGCAATTACGCGTTTCCATTTACATTTCAATTTTGAGGCGCCAGCAATGCGATCCGCTGCCATTCGCGCAGTGCATGAAAAGAGTCCACAACTTGTGCCAAGAACTTGCGGGAGTAATTATAAAACTGCAAAATGCAATTACAAAACGCAATGCCAACAGCTACGCGTCGCGGCGCAACAAAGCTGCGCAAAATGCATCGAGTGCGCCGAGTAGCGAAACAGTGGCAAACAAAAGCGGCAAATGAATTTGCTGTGCTGCACATTTTCACCTTCACACAAACACAAAAAAACGTCCGCTAACACACTCACATTCACATACACACAGGGCAGCTGCCTGCGCTCTTCCATAAATGTAGGGAAAACACGTGCACTCGGTTTATTAGTTCAAAACAGTTTATTTATTGTTCCTTTTGTTATAAAAGTGTATTAAGCGTAAATGTATTATAATTTAATTTAGATGGAAATTGGCTGGCACTTAGCGGTGCGTACACTTAGCCATCACGGCAACAACTACCGCGCTTTTGTATGGACGTTTCCGTTCGTCTTGTTCGTTTTGGTGTTGCCACCTCTTTCTTTATTTAACTTTCTCCTTTCTAGGCACTTCCTAATCCCCTTCCCACATAAATGTTTGCAGTCGCTCGGTTGCGTATACGCCATGGCTGGCCGCTGTCAGCAACGCATCGTTGCGGTTTTTGTCAACACGGTTGCTGCATTTTGTGCGCGTGTTTGCTGCCACTTTAGCTGCGGGCATTGTGCGCCACACACAGTTTCGCAATTCTCTTAATTGTGTTTGTGTGTATGTGCGAGTGTGTGTGTGTGTGTGTGTGCACACGCAATTGCACTTTTGAAAGTGCGTCAAATTATAAAACACAAGCGGCAGTCTAGCTGCCTTTCCGATTATCCTTACGTCGTTCATTCAATACTTTCAAGTTTGTCGTCTCTGTCTTTTCAGTCATTTTCCATATTCAACTTGTCGCCTCTTTGTTTTTAATCAGCTTAATGAATGAAGTGAACATTTGCGTGCGCATTGCTTTTCATGCATATTTGCCACCTGAATCGTTGGCTGAAGCCATCAATTGCAATTGCATTGAAGCATTGCAATTTCATGAGTGATATTCACATAAACGACATAATGACGTTTGTAAAGGAAAAGAATAAATGAATGAAAAGTGAAAAATTGTATTTCATGGGAAGGAAATTCTTAATAACAATGAACAACGAATAAAGGAATATGGGAAAAGTATGATTTTTATGTCGTACTTTTGAATCTGTTTTCAACTACACAAAAAACACAGTTCGGGTAGATAGTTGTGACAGTTGGCAAAGTTTTATATGGATTACACCGTGCGACAAAAATTAAAAAAAATTTTCACACCGGAAAAAATCCATATGTGCGTGAAACTAGAGACCAAACATAGTAATACTGCGTACTCAGTTTTTCAATTCTACATTCTTTGTCCTTTTAAAAGGACTTCAAAATTTTGAAGGGGATAAAAATAAAAAAAATACTTAACCTCGCTAGAATATGGCGATATTTATATCAACTGAAAGAGGAAAGGTTCAAAAATTTAAATAAAATTTATTTTTTATCTATTTGTAAAAGAAGGATATGAAACAGGTAGTTTGAAAATTTTAATACTTTATATCCTTGAAAATTTTTATCGAATTTTCTTGAAAAGTGAGTATGTAAAAACTCAAAACCTCCTTGATCACGTGTCAAAATTTCATTATTCTCGCTTAATTGATTTTGTGTCTTTTTATTATTTAAAATACTGATACACAAATAAATTTGAATTTTTGTACTTCATTAGAATTGCAGCTTCCGCCTTTTTTTTAATAACTTTCGAATCAATGAAGTTAGAGTAATGAAATTTTGGCACGTGATCAGGGAGATTTCGGCTTTTAACATACTTATTTTTCAAGAAAATTCTACATAAATTTTCATTGATATAAAGGATTAAAATTTTCAAAGGACCTTTTTCATATCCTTTTTTTACAAATAGATAAAAAATCAATTTTATTTATATTCTTGAGCCTTTCCTCTTTCATTTGATATACATATCGCCATATTCTAACGAGGTTAAGTATTTTTTATATTTTTTTTTATTTTTATCCCCTTCAAAATTTTGAAGTCCTTTTAAAAGGACAAAGGAAGTATAAATGAAAAACTGAGTACGCAGTATTACTATGTTTGGTCTCTAGTTTCACGCACATATGGATTTTTTCCGGTGCGAAAAATACTGTCGCACGGTGTTATCGATAAAATGACTGGGGATTGAATTCCAGCGTGGAAAAATTTATGTATAAAAAAATTCTCTGCTAGTCGCTTCTTTCAATTATTGCACTGTAAGTCAATTTGCCAGTTTTTCGTTTTATTCTAAAAACATTAAAAGCCATCACAGCTAATTGGTTCCTTCATTCATCGATTTTGTTAGTCACATCTCAGTCTCTCATTAACATCGGAGCACCTTCTTTTTTAGGCCCACTGTACTGACCTCCCCTTAAGATAATTGAATGTCCATTAAAGTAGAATTTTGCATATGAATCCCTAATGACTGAAAGGCTTAGAGCCGAGAGCTTCACGCCTTCATGCATACGCGTCGCTATATAAAGCGGAGATGCTTCATTGCAGCCAGGCAAGAGCTGCAAACCCCTCCAATGCATGTCGAAGTTATTAATGAAATGTCTCGCATGTGCCGGTGACTGTCACTCGCAAATGGGCCAACAAAGGCAACATCAAGAAAGCAACCAAAAGCGATTGCTAAGCCCACACACAAGCATCGGTTTCGTGAGACCTGGTCCAAGTGCCGGTGAAGGCAATGCTGACATAAATGACGCATCGACGAAAGCTGCAAATTCCGCATTGTTTGCCAAGTTTGTGGACTTTTCACACTGAGTGCCTGGCCGCATGCGAAACGCATCGGATGCCAAAGCCGCAAGCACGATGCACGCAAAATGCCACGTAAAACTGCATTGCAGTAAGCGCCGCAAATATTCTCAGCTGAAATGCTGCACTGAATATGTGTGTGTGTGTGTGTGAGTGTGAGTGTGTGTCTGTGCTGCGTTCTGTGAGTATCTCAAGAGCGGCTAAGCATGACAATGATGAAACGCGCGCAACAGTTTATGGCACCAAAGCCAACAGGCAAACCACCAACAGCAACCACCACAGCAACAACAACAACAACTTTAGCTTTCAATAACAGCAGCAATGGCGACACAACGTTGGCCGCCACCTCAACTTTGTTACCGACAATTTATTGTTGTTTTCCGTCGCCAGCATTCTGCGCGATAAATTTTCAATTGCCAACGCAACACACACCCACACACAGCCTCACACTCATTCACATACACCCACACACACAAGCATATGATGGTATTTGTGTGTGACTTCTTGAGTTCCCACATCAGCCAACGTTCTCGCAATTGGCATATTTTGCTCGCTGGCTGCGAGTTTCCTAATGCGCAGTGCAGCGACTCCGGCATGATTGATGGGGATTTATGATGTGGCACGAGGTAAACGCCCCCACACCCGCCACCACTCGGCGTGCGACTGCGCGCTTTGGTGAAGGATTTTCGGATTTTTCAAATTTCAGAAGTTACATTAAATATTTGAGCATCAACTTTGTGTGCATGTGTGCGCTTCGAATGATGCATATGTGGGCGTTTGTATGTGCTTATGTGTGGGTGTACTTATGTGTGTGTTGTAGAACTGCAAAAGCGCAACTTTCTTAAATTACTTTTCTTTGTTTTTTCATCTCATTGCAGATGTTACGACGATAAGCGAGTGTAGCATTACACGAGGTAAATTTCAGCCATTACAAGTCAGATTCGGTTTACATGTAAAGCAATTTATAAGTCTGCAAACTTATGGTGTTCTAATAAATGAAGCGAAATCAATAATGCCGCCGATATCGGCTGTTGGAGTAGCAGACGGCGACTCAGTTACTGCAGAGAAAGAGAAAAAGTCGATATAGGACCGTAGAGTACTTGATGAGGGCTTTTTGGGTTAACGGGCTTAAAGTTTTATTTCGAATAGAAAAGAATGTTTTGCGGGAAAGTTTACTGAACACAGTTCTAGTTTTTTATATTGCAGATACAACTCGGAACTTTTTTTACTTCTACTTACTTAGGAGTATGTCAGGGCGTTTTTGGAATACTGAAACTTATTTATGATAAATTCGTGTGCTATTCCTGAAGAGTTCTGATATGTCTTCGTTGTAAGTTGATTGTTAAAATAAACTCTGAATTTAATTTCCATAACAAAGGATTAAGTCTGAGTCAAGTGCAAGCCAAGTCCAAGTCAAGTGCAAGTCAAGTGCAAGCCAAGTCTAAATCAAAATAAGTTAAGTAAGTTAAGTCGAGTAAAACGAATTCAGGTCAAGTTAAGTTCAAGTCAAATCAAGTCCAAGTCAAGTCCAAATCAAGTCGAAGTCAAGTCTAAGTCATATCCAAGTCAACTCCAAGTCAAATCCCAGTCAAGTCAAGTGAAGTCAGGTCAAGTGATGTTGAAATCAAATGAAATCAAATGAAATCAAAACAAGTCAACTTACGTCCAAGTCAACTCCAAGTCATGCGAAGTGAAATCAAGTCAAGTCAAGTTGAAGTCAAGTCAAGTCCAAGTCATATCCAAGTCAACTCCAAGTCAAGTCAAGAGAAGTCAGGTCAATCAAGTTGAAGTCAAATCAAGTCCAAGTCAACTCCAAGTCAAGTCGAAGTCAAATCCAAGTCATATCGAAGTCATGTGAAGTGAAATCAGATCAAGTTAAGTCGAAGTCAAGTCCAAGTCATATCCAAGTCAACTCCAAGTAAAGTCCAAGTCAAGTCCAAGTCAAGTCCAAGTCAAATCCAAGTCAAGTCCAAGTCTAGTCCAAGTCAAGTCCAAGTCAAGTCCAAGTCAAGTCAAGTCCAAGTCAAGTCCAAGTCAAGTCAAGTCAAGTCAAGTCCAAGTCAAGTCCAAGTCAAGTCCAAGTCCAAGTCAAGTCCAAGTCAAGTCCAAGTCAAGTCCAAGTCAAGTCCAAGACAAGTCCAAGTCAAGTCCAAGTCAAGTCCAAGACAAGTCCAAGTCAAGTCCAAGTCAAGTCCAAGTCAAGTCCAAGTCAAGTCCAAGTCAAGTGCAAGTCAAGTCCAAGTCAAGTGCAAGTCAAGTCCAAGTCAAGACCAAGTCAAGTCCAAGTCAAGTCCAAGTCAAGTCCAAGACAAGTCCAAGTCAAGTCCAAGTCAAGTCCAAGACAAGTCCAAGTCAAGTCCAAGTCAAGTCCAAGTCAAGTCCAAGTCAAGTCCAAGTCAAGTGCAAGTCAAGTCCAAGTCAAGTCCAAGTCAAGTCCAAGTCAAGTCCAAGTCAAGTCCAAGTCAAGTCCAAGTCAAGTCCAAGTCAAGTCCAAGTCAAGTCCAAGTCAAGTCCAAGTCAAGTCCAAGTCAAGTCCAAGTCAAGTCCAAGTCCAAGTCAAGTCCAAGTCAAGTCAAGTCCAAGTCATGTCCAAGTCAAGTCCAAGTCAAGTCCAAGTCAAGTCCAAGTCAAGTCCAAGTCAAGTCCAAGTCAAGTCCAAGTCAAGTCCAAGTCAAGTCGAAATCAAGTCCAAGTCAAGTCCAAGTCAAGTCCAAGTCAAGTCCAAGTCAAGTCCAAGTCAAGTCCAAGTCAAGTCCAAGTCAATTCCAAGTCAAGTCAAACCAAGTCCCAGTCAACTCCAAGCTAATTCCAAGTCAAGTGAAGTGAAGTCAGGTCAAGTCAAGTTGAAGTCAAATCAACTCCAAGTCAAGTCCAAGTCAAGTCAAGTGAAGTCAGGTCAATCAAGTTGAAGTCAAATCAAGTCCAAGTCAACTCCAAGTCAAGTCGAAGTCAAGTCCAAGTCTTATCCAAGTCAACTACAAGTCAAGTCCAAGTCAATTTCAAGTCAACTTAACTCCAAGTCAAGTCGAAGTCACGTACAAGTCTGGTTCAAGTCATGTCAAAATCATATAAAATCATGTCAAATCAAGTGAAGTCAAGCCATGTTAAGTCATATCAAGTCAAGTTTAAGCTATGTTTAAGCCAGGCCCAAGTCAAATTCAAATCAAGTGCAAACGAAGTTCAAATCAATTTCAAGTCTAGAAATAAGTTGAGTCCATCAGTTCAGAATTAATGAAATCAATAAATGAAGCATAGCAAAGTAGAGCCAGAAAAGAGAGAGAGAGAGAAAACAATTCCATTCCAAACTAACAATTTGTGTATTTCTCCGTACGGTGAGCTTACAGCTTGGAGGCGTTGCAAGGCGGAAATTAATATTGCACTTCTGAAATAAATATTGCACTTCTTGCAAAATAAAGCCAACACATCGGACGAGGGAATTATGCAGCTCATAAATGGAGCAGAATGCAGAATGGCAAAATATTGATAGTAGAATACCAGTTGTTGTAATTCAATGCATGCACATGCATAACTGCATGTATAGCATTTGTTGTACAATGCGGCATTGTGTTCAGTTCGAGAGAATGGCTGAGGCTGAATCAATGCCGCTCGCCGGAAGTGCACAGTCTTGCATGCCAATGGACACGTTGGCTGTACGCTGCTGATGAATACATGAAAAGATCATTAGCTGCTGTGATTTTAACCGGAAAATATATTGTAAAATGGAGGCTGTCGGGGTTGTTGTAATTAATTAAAGAGCAGCAACACATTCAAATGACTGAGCTGAGCTGAGCTGTGCAACTGTGCACTTTGCAACTCGACTCACAACTGTCATTGGGCCGGATGAACGAGCTACATGGGAACACTGCAGCACTGGACAGTTGCTAGCAACAATTGCAATGTTGAAATTTGATGTATTTTACGCTCATCAAAAGCAGAAAACTCCAACAACGCTTCGAACGCCCGCGCAGTTATTATCTTCTCCCTTAACATGGCACATTGCAGCCTTTTAGCAAAATGACGCTGAAATACTCAACGATAAAAAAAAAAAAAAAAAAAAAAAACAGCCATACAGTCACCGCGCACTTATTGTGTATGTGTAAGCAATTTTTTTTTGTTGCATGTGTTTTTATTTGTTGCCATACGAACTCATATCCAGCCAACGACAGCTTGAAAGCCGCCAATAAATTCCAAGAATGTTGTTATCAAATAAAGATTCATTTTATGATGACATATCGACATGACTTTTACATTTTCGTAGAACGTTTTGCTGACACAAGTACACGAAATTAACATTTATTCGCAAATAAGTATGAATGGCTGAACAAAGCTGAACAAATTTAAACAACAAATTTAAACTTTCGACTGTTGTAATATTAGGTGATTGAAAAAGTTTTTGGTTCTTACGGCTTTCTTCTAAATAATATCGATGATTTATGTATATGTTTACAACAAACTTGATTCCATTGTGTTTGCACAATTTGCTTCAAACAACTTTATACAAAACCAAACCAACAATTTTTAACACAAACCCAAACCAACTTTCTTTAAAAAAAAAAAACATAATTCAGTGTTTTACAAACTTCTTCCGGCTTGCGAATTAAAAATGCTGACGATGGGTTAATTTATTAAGGTTGCTATACGTCTCGGTTTTTCTTTGTGTCCCATTAACACTAGAATGCCCGTCAATCTGACATACCTAAAATGCCATTTGACTACATTACTGTTTACTGAGTTTTTTTAATTTTATTGGTTTTTAAGTAGCAAATATGAATAAATGTACACGAGATTAAAATAAAATAAGCATTTAGTTTTTATTTTTTTACGGTTTACAAAGTAAATTCATTTAAATAAAATAGCGTACTTTACACATAAATGGGATAAAATGGAATGAAATTTGGAATATGGAATTTGTGAATTAATTTTATAAGTGAATTTTGAATTGAAATACTTGGGAATTGTCACAGCTTACTATGATATTATTTTTTGTAAATGTTTGTAATTATTTGAAATCTTCATATTTTGCAATTGAAGATGCATATTTGTCTATTTATCAGTAAGATTTGCTGAAAATTGTATATAGGTAGTCAAAATGACTACTTTTGGGCATTTAAGGTAAATTTTGCAAAATTGGGGCAAATTTGTTTACAATATTTTTAATTTATTTATTCCATTTAGCTTTAAAAATTAATAAAAATCACGTAAGATATTGTTTTAGAAAGCGATGGAACAAAAGTTATTTACAATAAAAGACCTCAATGTAGTCAAAATGACTACCTTGGGCATTCTAGTGTTAAATGCTCCTGCAAAGTCTACAACAACAAGCCTAAACTAAATTTTAATGTATTTTATGACTTACAAATATTTTGCCAAAGGTCGGAAAAACTTGTCAGCAAGCTCCGAAATTGTTAAAAATTAAAAGCTTTCCGAAATACATTTCCCATGACTATAAAAGCATAAAACAAGCTTCAGAATGATCAAATCCGTCAAATATTAAGTAACGAGGTAAGCAAACTTAAAAAAGGAACGAAAAAAAACGCAAAATTCCAAAAAGAACTTTTCAAACAACCCTAACCATATAACACAACCAAACATATTATCGGTTTGTATGTATGTATGTGTGAGCATTAGAGTAGCTGGCATATAAATTACATAAAGATTTCAATGGGCCGCAACGATTCGGCGAACGCATGTTCGGCAGCCACTTTTCCTTTTCACTCGCATAAATAATCAAATAAATTACATCATTCTCAAAAGTGAATTCAATTCTTTATGTTTTCTGCCAACGCACAAAGGCCAAACACTCACACACATACATACATATATGGTACTGAAAAAAAAATTATACCCACACACGTGTCGGCAAGCCAACATGTTGCTGGGCTGTTTAGGCGGTGAGTTTACATTGGCACATCGTTGTCGATGGAATCATTCAGCGCTGTAGTCAAAATTTCTGCGCCCAACTGTCTACAAGGGTGCGCGTGTGTGTGGGTGTATGTGCGTGTGTGTGTGTCGCTGCGTGGGCGCGTAACGCATGTCCTTGTTTGTACAATATTTTATTACCTATACACAAGCGTGCACATACAGGCACTTAGCTTATCAACCTGCCTGTCAGTCAGCCAGTAAGTCAGTCAGTCAGTCACTCAGTCAGTCAGTCAACCAGTGAGACATGCTGCTAGGCTCCCAGCGCGCTCAAATCATTATATTCATTATCCATTTTAAACAAGATTGACATGAAAGTCCTGCGCCTCTGTATTCACACATTCCCACATCTACACACACACACACACACACGTACACACACTCATTTATTCGCCCATTTGTGCGCTCACGTCTGTGTATGCCGGCTTGTATATTCGTACATATATGTGTGGTTGTGTAGCTTTATGACTGCATTAGTGTCAATTCAACTGAGGATCATGCGGTTTTTGTTTATCGCATTACGAAGCACTGAATTTTTCACTCGTGAATTTTGACTTTTAAATCAATTTTGCACAATTTGTGCCGTGTTTAAGCGATATGTGATGGCACAAAAAATCAGCCAAAATCAGCAGCGCAAGATGATATGTTTGTTTTTTTTTTTGTTGGCAACATGACTTAGTTAAACTAATTTTCCTTTTTTTTCATTTTACCGGGAATCTAATTTATTTGACATGAAGAGTCGGGGCGAAGGCGGATTGTCGTAATATTCTTGCTTGAATGCCAATTTAATTCTTAAAAAGATAAGTAAAAATTGTTATTATTCGTAAGCAGTGATTATATTTTGTTGGTTTTTTGCTAAGCAGAAATTTAATGTGGCCTCATTTGTTGTATGTATGAATATGTGTGTGTGTGTTGTTATGTCTTATGCAACGATAAAAATTGTTGACAACATTTTACTTGAAGCTTTATTTGATACATGGTAATTTTTTACATGACATTTAATTTGGCTGCTGTTCGCTTACGTCGAGTTTTGTAGTATAGAAATATGTGAATTTGCGCATCAAAAGTTTATGAAACTTTAAGCTGAAAAGAATCGACTACTTATTTAACTGACCCTGGACAACTCGTTATCGCAAGATGCCAGGACCTTTTTCCAGTTGGACACACTGACATATGAAAGTGCGTCCTTCAGTTAGTCCGACACGGGCTTCTCTTGTTTCTTCCTGCTAATGAAGACACAGACATATTTTACCAGATCTTTCCAATGGAACCACGATCTATCCTTAACCCATTGCTGCTTAATGGGTAAAATTTTACCTATGAGAACTGATTTAAAAAAAAAATCACAGAAAAGTTCGTGGTAGAGATATCTCGAAATCAATGATAGGGATGGTTGGGGTAAAGATGGAACTACCTTAGTCTAGTGGGGGTCACCCTAAAATTCCGTCATCTAGCTAGAGTTACCAGACTCCAAAAAATGTGAATTTTCCGGAGGTGGAAAATGTGGCGAAACGTAGTGGCCCTAGAACCTCACAAAAATCTGCCTCCTAACTCACCTGTAAACAATACATCTTTTGTTCGCGTGTTTAGCTGATCACTTTAAAAAGTATGGAAAAAAGCTACCATTGCTGCCTAATGGGTAAAAATACCCAATTAATATCTCAGCAACGTACAGAGAGAGAAAGCTGAAATTTTGTTTTGATTATTTTGGGTCAATTCCAGGTCGTGTATGAAATTTTATCAAAATCGTATGGGCAGAACTGGTACCCGGCTTTAATGGCTAAATTAACCCTTCCTTATACTTGACATTTCAAGCATAGACACAGCCTTTGCTTCCTTAATTGTTCCAACGGAGACATGGTCTCTTCTTACTTAATCCTTCCAAAAGAGTTACGACCTTCCCCTGTTTGGTGTTTTAAACGAATAGGCAACCTTCTCGGCATTTATTCTTCTAGCGGAGAAACGGCCTGTACATACTTAACCCTTTTATGTAACATAGACACAGTATTTTCTTTCTTAATTGTTCAAAGGGAGACACGACCTCTTCTTACTTGATTCTTTTAATTAAGACACGGTCTTCTCTTCTTTGATTTTTTCCAACAGATAGACGACCTATCTTAATTTATTCTTCAAACGGACACACAGCCTTCATATACTTGATCCCTCCAACAGAGATACTACCTTCCCTTACTTGATTCTTTTCAACGGATAGACGACCTCCTTCTTCCACTGTTTCAACGGGTACGCGGTCTTTCTTTACTGGATTCCTCCTTAATCTTTCCCACGGATGCACGACCTTTCCTTAGTTGATCTCTGCAACAACCATGAGATGACCTTTCTTTAAATGATCTTTCCTACGGATACGCGGCCTTTCTTTAGTTCATTCTTCCAACAGGGAAACAACCTAATTTTTAATTTTGTCCAACGGATAGACGACATCTCTTAATTGATTCTTCAAACGGACACACGGCCTCCATATACTTGATCCCTCCAACAGAGACACTATCTTCCCTAACTTGATTCTTTTCAACGGATACACGACCTTCCTTCTTCCACTGTGTCAACGGGTACGCGGTCTTTCCTTACTGGATTTCTCCTTAATCTTTTCCACGGATGCACGACCTTTCCTTAGTTGATCTCTTCAACAACCATGAGATGACCTTTCTTTAAATGATCTTTCCTACGGATACGCGGCCTTTCTTTAGTTCATTCTTCCAACAGGGAAACAACCTAATTTTTAATTCTTTTCAACGAATAGACGACCGTCCCTTACTTGGTTCTTCCAACGGACACACGGCCTTCATATACTTGATCCCTCCAACAGAGACAATACCTTCCCTATCTTGATTCTTTTCAACGGATAGACGACCTTCCTTCTTCCACTGTTTCAACGGGTACGCGGTCTTTCTTTACTGGATTCCTCCTTAATCTTTCCCACGGATGAACGACCTTTCCTTAGTTGATCTCTTCAACAACCATGAGATGACCTTTCTTTAAATGATCTTTCCTACGGATACGCGGCCTTTCTTTAGTTCATTCTTCCAACAGAGAAACAGCCTTATTTTTAATTCTTTTCAAGGGATAGACGACCGTTCCTTACTTGGTTCTTCCAACGGAGACACAGTCATGCTATACTTAACCCTTCCCAAATGAACATCTTTCCTGATTTAGGCGAAAAAACTTTTATATATTTTTCAGCATGATTTCAAATGGGCAATTAGAAAGATTTGATTGATCGGGAATCCTAGTGTTAAGATATTCAAACTGCATAGGTAAACCTATATTTTGAGTTTGAATGACAACAATTAAACTGGAGCTTGTAAACTTGTTGCACTTAAATGTTCATGAGTTTCCTCATGACGATA